>CAHIKZ030005227.1:857500-942500 GCA_903632075.3 Acanthosepion pharaonis | reverse complement strand
GCTTTACTTATCAGAGAAAAGTAAGGCTACCCCATTGATTATATTTGAGAATTATATGTAATTTTGTAATTCTATTTATTTTTAAAATTCTGACATATCTATAAATATTGCTATAACTTTAATGACTGTGTAATACTAACTGTATAATAAATAAAATAACTATTTGCTTTACAGATGATTATATAACCACAGATAATTATTCACTTAATGAATGTTTTTTTATTATTATATTTGGTTAATAATTACTGCTTACTTATGACAATGACGGTTTATTTTAATGATAGCAAAAAGTTTCATTCTAAAACACTCAGAGAAAGCTCAGTGACAAATGCAAATGTATGAAAATAAATAGATCAAAGCCTTGTTATTACAGGGTTAAAGCTTCTTAGTCACAAGTCAACTCAAATAGAAAAAGAAAATTTCAAAGTGTGGAGACCCTCTTTAACTTCTGTTCTTATGCCACAATAAGCCACTGCTGAAAGAAAAGTTATTCATTTCCAAAAGAAAAGCTAATGCATTAGAAGTAATCTAAGAAATTATTTTTCTTACTAAATGCTTACTTATATATACACACTCAAAACAAACCAAGTAGATAAGCTTAAAATAATGCAAAAGTTAGTGGGGGGAAAAAATTACTAGTAGGTAATCAATTCTTAAAGAAAGAAACATTTTGAATTTTTTTATATTATGCAGTTCATTATTATCATTTTCAGATATATTAGCTGAGGGCAATATGAATCACTTCTAGTCATATTGTCCTGAAGATAAGTGAATACATTCAAATATTGAATATTGAATAAGTGAATACATTCAAATATTGAATATTCAAGTAACCCCCCCCCCAAAAAAAAACAAATAAAAATCTAAATCCACTATATGTTTTTTTTTTGTTTCTTAAAATATTGATAACCTAATGTTTTATTGTGAAAATTTTCATTGTATTTTTTCTTCATATTCAAAAATTTTAGTAATCACATCAAATACATTATTTACATTATTGTCTTCATCTTTGTTGTTATTATCACAATGGTTTGACTGTTGTGCCCTCCAGCCTTTATCAGGTGCTTGTCAATCCAGGTAAACCTCATGGAATTTCAAATTAAGCCCTTTGTTTAATTGAAGAGGATATTGTTCTTGTATATCTTGTCTAATTCTCCTCAGTTAATGCTTGCCCTGTTTCCACTGTATCCAGGTATGCACTGCCTAACCTAGAGATTCAAATCATGATAATTACATCTCCAAATTCACAAACCAATGATCTAATCCACTAGAGTAATCCATTTGTTTCATGGGACAATGTTTGGGTTGGGTAGTGCATATCTGGACTCAGTGGAAATGGGACAAGAAATAACTGAGCAGTAATAAACAGCTAGATGAGCTATCCCTAGACATGGTCAACAAAATGAAAACTATTTAACCCTGTAGATTAGATAAAGGGTTCATTTCAAATTTCCTGTTATGTGAATAAACAAGTGCCTGATGAAGGCTGGAGGGCAAAAATTGTTGCAATAATAACAATGAAGATAAAAACAAGTGTCTGCATGTAAATAATAATTTCTCCTTCGTGCCAAAAAAAAATTTAATTAAAACATGTTTCATCTCAATGAATATATTTTTAATACTGTCTCTGTTGTCATATTTAGTGTATGAACTTATGTATACAAATACAACAATTATTATAGGACCAAGGCAGTAATATTTACCTTATTCAATAGTATTAACTGATAGACATTCTTATTAATTTTTCAGTCATTGGAATAACCTCCATTTTAAATTACTAAAGTTATATTCTATAAATACCACCATGTTACTGTATTAATATTAAATTATTCATTGGAGGCTTTCATTAAAAGAAAATATGAATTCACAAGATTTACAACTCAGTGTATGCACTATTTGGGGGGGGAAGGGAGGGGGGTAAAAGCACTGCTGAAAAAAAAAAGAAGAAAAAACAATTTGGTTGGGGGAGGGGAATGATGTTGCAGCAATAAGTAAATAGAGGAATTAGCATCTAGGCTTGAATTGCAGCACAAGTAGAGAAAAGTCAGTTGCAGTAGTAGTAGTAGTAGTAGTCATAGTAGTATTGGAAGAAGGCGATAACTGAAAACCCTCAAGGCTCCATCTTTAAGTTCTGGAAATGTAGTTATTTGTGCTTAGTCCTCTGAATTGTGACTTGATAGTAATTTAAATTTAAAATTACTGATATAGAGACAGTCAGAAAGAGAACTCTTCTGTGTGGGGAAAATCAAGAAAAAATGTTTTCTCCTTTTTAATCTTGTAGGGATCACAGAAAATCCCTTTCAGGATAGTAGAATCAAATTTGAATGAAGTTTGTCAAATTGGAAGATGGAAGGAGTGGAGAAATAAAAAGAAAGAAAATGACTGTTCAGGTGAAAATGTCAAAAGGCTATGTGTGGAGTTGATAAAAACACTGATTCCATGACAGGAGGCTTGCATCAAGAGGGTTGATTATATGCTTTATTAACACGAGTTGATCAGCTTCTTCCTCCGAAACTCTTTCTGCTCACTACAGGCAGTTCCCAACATCCTTACTTTAGCCAGAATATTTTGGTTGTTTAAGTTGTTCGAGTTCCTTCTTTTGTGCAAAGATGTAGGCGGTTTCTTTTTAGTCACTCTCTGCCTGCCAACATTGTTGGTGCCAAGGGGTACTACAGATATTAAAAGAGAGCAACAATAGAAATATTTGAAATAACAAGCCATCGAGGACGAAATGTGAGGTGATATAAGTGTGGTCTGTAAGAAAGAGATGAATAGATGGACATGGAAGTATCAAGAGTTACACATTAGCACGTGGCACAGCAAAGAACCTATGCAGACAAAACAGTGGAGAAACAAAAAAAAAAACAAAAAAAAAATAGAGAGAGAACAGAGACTGATAGCTACTGCCACTACTACTACTGCTACTTCAACTGCTGCTCAAGAATGCTTGAAGATGAAGGCAACAATAAATGATCAGAAGGGAAAAAATAGTTAACATTCAACATAATACTTAGCTAGAAAGAAAAAAATACTGTAACAAATTAAGTCTACTTATAAATTATAATCCATACTGACTAAAGTAGAATTTAATATTGATTAATTTGTATAAAAACTATGCATTGCAGATTTTACAAGTAAACACAAATATATACATTAAGCATAATTATAGCAATAACAAAGATTGTTTTACAAAAACAAAGTCAACTGGCATATTTCTGAAAGATAATGCTTTTAAGGCAAGCAATCTTTGTCAGTTAAGTACTTGATATTATGGAATAGAGCATTAATAGTAAACAAATAACATGTTCAAAAATTATCTTCCCTCAATTCAAAGTTCTGTTTATCAAGGAGAAATTCCATTTATCTAACTCCATAATGAAAGTGCTGATTCAGGAAGATGAGTTCATAACTTTTTATTTGTTCACTTTTAAGCATAATAATATTCAGATTTGAAGGACTTACCGAAAATCCATTTGATTGTCTCTAGGATCAAATCTGAGTGAACAATTATCATTAGGAAGATTGCTATTTCATATTTTCTTAGGAACTTTTTTTTTTCTTTCCCCACAACTTGGGGATTTGTTCATGCCAAAATTCATTAGAAGTCAATCTTAATGAAAATCACTTTTTATTTGCATTTGGTATTACTTATCACATCCTTTTGCAGAGAAAAGTTAACTTTATTACCCCCTCCCCCAAAAAAAAACAAAACTAGCAACTTATAATATGCAAAATCAGTTTAAATCCTAAGTCACCTTATGTTTTTTGTATTTAAAAAGAAAAAAGCAAATAGTAACATCAGTAAACAAGACTATCCTTTTGTTAATTTTTACAAACTAAGTTTTTATAAAGACAAAATAGAATGTATTTTTTAACACCCCATTCATTTATATTATAGGCAGTCTTAAAATAAGTTCATTACCTTGAAACTAAGGAAATACTTTTAAAGCTATTTGAATGCAAAATTCATCCAAAAATGAATAATGAAGCATGGTGATGAAATGCCCGTAGAAATAATTAATTTCTTTAAAAGTCATGCTCATCAATCTTTCCAGATTTTGAACAAACAAATCTATTGAGTGCATGAAAAACTTACTACTCAAAATGTTCAGATAGCAGCTCAAATAAAAAAAGAATACAATAATAAAGATAACAACAAAAATACAAAAACAAAACAAAACAAAAAAACCTTTCTCCAAAATGAATGACAGCACTGGTCAAAATTGTAAAGATTTACTAAGGTAATGTCATTAAATTAAAGCAAAAGCCAAATAAAGTATTCAAAAGTTAACATTGATGCAAACTTTAAAATAAGGCTTGTGCAAACTAGACATTAATATTAGCTCTAGAAAGTAAAAGCTCACAAAACAAATTAGCCAAGCAACCAACCACTGATTAATTAAAAACAATTCAATATTTGAGTTATAAATTTTTAATATTTTTATAATTTTATTTGAAAAATCTGTTTTTTAATATATTTTTGAAGCATTTTTAATGAGTGTGCAAATATTTTAGCAGACTGATTAAGTGGCTTTAAAGTAGGGGTTTGATTTATAATATAAATATACTGCTAAACATTTAACAAATAATGATTTGCTAGGAATTATTTTTGTCACCTTTTGAATGCACTGACAATAGGTAATTTTCTCATCCCTACTTTTATGTAGCTTTGGTGAAGCACATACTATTCAGCAAATGAAAGGATCATGGCGTTTATAATGACTATGATCCTGACTGCAGTCGACCTTGATTGCTTCATCTAGGGATGCATTGCAGATTTTACAAGTAAACACAAATATATACATTCAGCGTAATTATAGCAATAACAAAGATTGTTTTACAAAAAACAAAGTAAACTGGCATATTTCTGAAAGATAATGCTTTTAAGGCAAGCAATCTTGCTAATTAGTTGTAATCAAAAATTCAGTTTAATATTAAGAAGTTAAGCTCTTTAAAGATGTAAGAAATAAAGTTTACACTAACCAAAATTGAGGATTTCTAATTAGTGATATGTCCAAGTTAAACATGGAGATGATATTCCAAACACAATCTATTCTCAACTTTTTTTTTTAAAACTGAAAAATGTCTTGAGAATTTCATCATAATAATTTTCATATTTATTATAAATAAAGTCTACAATGGCTATAAAAAAATTACAAAATACATGAGTATTTTTGTAATTTTTTAATTCATGAAAGAGTAGCTTTAGTAAGTATTTTCCTTTAAGCCCAGTGATATTTCAGAAGTATCCAAATTTTTTAACAGAAGGCTAAAAAATATGAACATTTTGAATATGGCATTTAATTTTTTTATTTTTCTAAATTGCTATCAGAAATTTGTAAAACCATTACAAAAATTGAGCAATTTGCAAATTACTCAGTATATTTGTTTTGGAATAAGAACAGCAAGAAAATCAGCTGGTTGCATTTGTCATTTGAATTTCTTTACTAGCACAGAAACTGTCTATCATGCATCTAAGAAGCTTGAGCATTTATGGAAGTTTGAATATAGCATTTGTTCATGGTTGGAAATCTCACCATAAATGAAGGTAAAGATTCGATTAAGCTAAAAGGACTTCTTTTTTTCAAAAAGTATTTTTGATGTAATTTGTCATGATCTTTATGAAAATTGCCTCCCTCTTTTGCATCTCTGTTAATTTGTGATAGAATGAAAGTTTTAAAATCAAGGTGAATGAAGTGGCTCTAAAGTGAGAGTTCAATTTACAATGTAAACATACTGCCAAACTGGAACCTGATCTTATGTCCGTCTTTCTACAAACATGTAGGTAATTTTAAAGTATAAAAGCCTAAACAAAAATCTTTTTGTTAAGTTAATACTTAATAGTTGAAGAGGAGGTAATTTTTGTAACACCATGAATTGAGTTCATTGTGACAACAAAAAAGAAAAAAAAAAAAAAAATGATAATTTTTGGTCTTTTCAGACTACTTTAAGTTTATGGACTAGTGAAAAAGAACTGCTGTTTTCATAACGGACACAAAGTAAGGGTTTAGCATTAAACTTACATTGTAAATCAATTCTACCTAAAACTGTCGAAAGTTAATCTTCCAAAGAAATGAAGGTCATATTCATTCAAAGCACAAAATGCTTAAGAATATATTTTGCCACAAAAATACACACTTTAGTTTAACAGAATCTTTACCTAAATAAATAAAATTTTAAAAAATATCAAGATATAATAGATAATGGTGTCTACTTTTAACAATGGTAAATTTATCTTTTGCTTGGCATTCAACATAAAGCAACAAATGTAGAAAACTGATTCATAGAGAGGGAGTCACATTTTTGTTTTAGTTAAATCTATCAATCAATTGATAAAAAATGCAATAAGGATAAAACTGAAAGTGGGCAGGGAGACATCATTGTTAAATGAAAATTAAGGTTACTAATTTAAACATAATATTTTAATACAGATTTAAAAATGGGTTCTACAATACACATACATTGTATTTCATAGCATATAAGGACATCCCCATTATATTTAATATTATGGAATTAGGCTAGGTTTGCTTAGATTTGAGTCAACTATCTGATACCTTAACTTCATTTTAATGATAGGAAGATATTTTTGAGACTTTTTTGTGAAAAAAGTGGAGTGTATTTTGTCATCAAATACAGTAAATATATATATATATATATATATATATATATATATATATATATATATATATATATATCTCCATGAACAGGCTTATTTTAAATATAATAAAGAATGACTATAAATTACTCTCAAAGAGTAATACTGCTAAGAAATGTTTTATGGGTAAAGTGTTGATTCTGAAAATTAAATAAATCCTATGAAATAATGTAATGCAATAATCACAAATTTTTCAGTATGGACCAAATTTTATTTGATGTTAATTTTATAGAACCCAGTTCAATTATGAATATGTACAACTTTCAAATTTTATATTAATTTTTAAGAACTAATCAAAACATTATTCTCTTAAAAGATCTTCTATAAGCAGAATGACATTGCAGCTATAAACTAACAATCTCTGACAAGGTAAGGTTGGAAATAGATTATTCAATCAATCGAGCTAAGCACAAAGATCTACTTTGTACATGTGAAGGGCAAAGAGAATAGAAATTACTATTTAAATGACTTCAGAGAAAAATATTTATGTTTTGATGTGATTAACTTAATAGTTACACATTTCCAGAGCTTTGTGACTTTTTGTTCCCTTACTTAATAAGAAAAGTCATTAATGAGTGTTAATCACCACTGAAAAAATGAGAAAATATGTAAGTTATCTCCCCTGTAAAAAGTAGTTCATTATTACTCCACAAAGAAACAATTTCGTATTTGCTCATTCCAGCATTATATATTATATATTGGAGGGAAGGGGAGGCAATGGGTGAAGGTTTTCTTTTTATTTTTTTTCCTTCTGTCACAACCAAGAATCAATTTTGAATAGTTTCAGGGAACAGGAAGCTTTTTCTGCTTTACATTTTCTGCTGCTGAGTGTGAGATGGGAGAGATGTTAGCTTTAGAATAAGCAGGGTGACAGATACTGGCCATTGTGGGGCCTTTCAGTGTCACCACAGACGTCACTTGGGGGCTAGTACCAGCAGGTTCAGAGTGCATTCTATCATCATCATGCTCCAGTTCATCATCAAAGTAACTCATATTGGAAAAAGCAGAACTGGAGATGTCTCTTAGACCTCTACGGAATTTAGATTTACTGCTTTTGGAATGTTTAGTAGAGGTTGCCACTTGAGTTGAAGTCCTCGCTGCCGATGACTCTGCCATCTGTCGGAAGGCCTCATCCTCACTAGAAGGGCTCTCAGCACATGTGTGGTTTGGTCCCTCAGCAGAAGTTTCAGCATCACACAATGCCAAGAGGAACGAGTCTTCTGACTGCTGATCGTCTAGGGGAGGACTTAGTTTTATGATGTCTTCACTGCTGCTACTGAGATGTGGCTGTAATGTGCTAGGATATACAGAAGACATGTCAGGAAATGGCACAGCACCAAAGACATCTTGGCTGCCAGCTGAAGATGGCACTGAACTTGCCTGACTTGGAGAGCTGCAGAACTCCATCTCCGGAGTGACAGTCTGTGAAGGTTCAAACATTGGAACTGGTTGTGGAGGTTCCAGATCGGGTGTAACAGCACATGAAGAGGGGGCAGTGGGAATGGAGCTAGGGGTTTTCTTGCCACTAAATGGTGCCTTTGAAAACACATCATCGTTGACTGTCGGTGGAGTGTGCGGAGTGGACAGTGAATGAGTTGAGCTGCTTGTTCGTTTCCTCTTGCTGACACCTCGCAGTTTGTTGCTTAGTTTGCTCCTGAATGGAGCTTTTGCAAACACATCTTCTAGTAGGTATGAGGAAGAGGATAAAGCTGTTGAAGTTGAGCTTGTTATAATTGCACTGATAGGTCGCCGTTTGGTGTTTGATTTAATGGGGAATGGGGCTGCCGCAAAAACATCTTCGTCAAACGGAGAGTTCATGAGGCCAGCCTCACAGCCAATATTCTCCTGGCTCATAGTCTGTCTCTTTGTCTGAAGATTACTGCTCTGAGAAGCACCAACATTTGCATATGTATCTTCAAGCTCATCATCATCAAGCAAGGGTTTCACACCATACTCGTGTCCAACAATTCTGTCTCCCTGGCCTTCAGGTACTTGGTAATGGGAAATTGAATGGTCACTTGGGAAGTTTCTAATGTTCTTGCTTGCATCATATTCTTCAATTGACTCAAATCCTTCTTTGTGTTTTGTCGGTTTCACAGCACTTGGACGACTGCCATATTCATCATCAAGTTCTTGGTAGCTGAAGTCAGCAGCACCTTGGTTAATGATGCCACCTTGGTAATCTTCAGAACTTGAATCAACAAGTTCTTTAGGTTGAACAACAGCTGGCTTGCTTCCTAGCTTCTTACCTTTGCTTTCAGGCCGTTTCTTTTCCTCCTTCTCATCTGTGTCCACGAGTTGCTTGTATTTCTTCGAAGCCAACCCTAATGCCACTTTTATCAAAGTGTTGCCTCCAAAAATGTCGTGGGACTTGCCACCTGTCTCTGAGTTGAAATCAATCAGATCCTTGGTGTGTTCAAGTGCTACGTCTGCTGAACCGGTGCTATGGCGCCGAGGGCTTTTCGGAACAACATCATCTGCAAGATCAAATAAAATATGTTTATAAAGTTGTATTCATAGTTTTACTTAAATGAATGAGGACAAATGTATCAGTTTTTTAAAAATATGAAAAGTACCAATATTATCTGATAATATACATTATGTAACAATATTGCATGCATAATAACATACAAATTTAGATATGTAATATGATGCTAGTCTAGAAGCTTTTTATAATTTTGAGAAGACATTAATCATTCCAAAAGTTGTTTAAAAGCCTATTGATCTCATTCTTTAAGTTGCTTTCATTGTTACCAGAATCTTTCAAGGAATCCATTATCCATCTGTCCTTTAGGGATATAGTCCATAAGAAAAGAGAAGGAGCACTTTCTCCTCCTCCTCCTCCACTGAAAATGGTAATGAACATAAAAGAAAAGCTGAGAATTAATGGAGATGCTTTGTATATTAATCCTCCTGAGAGGTGGTGCTAGTGAACCCCCCCCCAAAAAAAAAAACAACACCTGTATATACAAATATCTTTCTGTACAGAATGGACAGCTTGAGAATAGATCAGTTAAAATCAACAGCAAAAGCAATATAAAGAATGTAAAATTCAATAGTAAAGTAAATGTAAAGTCCAAAGAACCATAATAATTTGTTTCCAAGTACATCTGTCAGGGTGGCAAGCCAATCCCTGTTATAGATACTTGTTCAGGCACATTTGTGTTTCTTCAACACCCACAGAGTTCATATGTGGTTTATGCTGTAACTATACTTAGTGAACCTTAGTTACAGTTTCTGAGAGTGAGTGCATAATTTGGCATGATCAACATTTTGAACAATGCTAATACTCTCAAACTCTTGGTCATGATGATTTGTGACTTCATGCTAGCACAACCATTGACAGCTTCTGAAATAGTTACATCTACCCAATTACACTCATAAGGCTTGGGCCAACTTGTGGTATGGTTTTCAGACACTTTCCAATGGTGATGCATGCTGAGATTGCCTCCTCAGAGCAATAACAAAAAAGTCACCTCCATGGCAAATAAAAATATGGTGATATTCAAACCGTGGTTTCATGGATAATGTAAACATTCTAACCACTTGGTCACATGCTATATAAACAACCATGGAATGATAGTATATATTCTATTATGACAATACCATTATACTCTCTAACATCTTTTATAAATTAGTATTAAATATTTAAGGACATTAATTTCAATAATATATATATATATATATATATATATATATAAAACCAACAAGTATTCACTGTAATACTATAGAACTTATAAACTATTATATACTGTACTAACATATGAGAAAAGTGCTGAAAAGTTTTTGTTTTGACTAAGAAGACCTTTAAGAAGAACAAAAATAAAAGAGGTATTCAGTCAGATTTTGAGAAGAGGCTTGGGTTGAGAACTTTTCAGCACCCCCTTTATATATTTACAATTATTTTTAGCATAAGGCAAAATATTACTATATATTGTATATTTCATTGTAAATTATACAATGATTTTTCTAATGAACATTCACATCTTTGTTATTCTCAATAATCTTTTAAAGCCAAGAGGCTTTTGATTTGTGACACTGAAAATTAAATGCCAAAATAAAAGTTTATGCACTATAGATTGCAAAATGAATTTAAGAAACTTAAAACGAATTATACTAATAAATTAGACCTATGAGAAATTGACTTGTGTTTAGCAAGTTCAAGGTAGGGATGAATGGTAGCAAGCAGTAGTCTCTAAAATGCTCACATATATCAGGTATTTTTTAGAGGCTGGTACATATTAATTCCATTGTTTTCATTTCTGAATGTCATTATGCCTTTTGGTAAGAAGCAATTTGATCTCATGAATATACCATCTGCAATCATGTGACAAATATCTAAATTCAGATGAGAGAGAGCCATGTAAAAAATGTACAAAACAATAGCAATAGATCTATTCTTCCCTGAGGTGTTAGAATCAACATTCAAGCATATTATAACAGCTTCTTATGAAAAGAGTCAACATGTATTCATTGCTTAATAACCTAGATAAAAATAACAAACTGGTTGCCAGCCTATTAATACAATAAAAAATGAAAAAAAAACAGAGTTGACTGAAATAATAAAACAGAAATTTGTTGAATAAATTTAATGAAACTTGTTTAAATGTATTGTAATTATAAACTTGGTGATGGAGTACAGAAAACTCTTGATGTACAATATATTATTATGAAACAATGTAAATATATGAATACAGGTACATATATTTTGTGTTGAGAAAGAGAAATCCTTCCTGCTCAAATTTGTCTTTTTTTGACTATCTCTTCCGATGTAAAAGTTTAATGATAATAAAAGGCTACAAATACGAGTCATAAATTATTTTTTTATGCTGAACTTAATTATTTTTCTGGGAAAAAGTATTTCTAGCATTTAGAAATTGATGCAAAGCCATCAGTTTTTCTGCATTTTTATTTTTGTGGAGAGCACTGTGAAATTTGCACATTTCTGCTAGTGACGATAGAATAATCACATGACAAAGACATGTACCCCACTAGATAGAGAGGTATATAGAGTTTATTTAAGTTTGATCTTTCACAGAGGGAAGGACAGACAGAGGTGGCAAAGTCAGAAATACTTGGGTAGCAAGAATTCATTTAAACAAAAAATACAAAACAGATAGGAATATCTGTATGTATTAATGGCATCTGCCAGATGAATGCCAATGAAGATCATGTAGCAAATACAAAAAATAATTTGACAATAGGGTTAATATAAATGAGAATTTCTTTAGACAAGACTGCCCTTTACACATATGAAGGGATATGTGGTCCTCCATACATTCATTTATGAGAAATGCTAATCCACTTGTACTAAGGAAGTTTTTGCATTATTGATTGGCTTAAAGGAAAACTAACAACATTTTATGATAGGTTAGCACGTTTGAATATTTAAGTTCTTGACTGCTTGCTGAAGCACATTAGCATAAGGTAACAATTTAAAATATTCACTGCAAATATTAGCTTATAATTCAGGTGTGTACAGAGATATTACTTGGTATTAAGACATTTTTCAATGTCCTCTTATTTTAGATGCAAGTTAAATTGTTTTTATACATAGCTGCTTAAAAATGCCTGTCACAAACGTAGAAATGCTTAAGTATATTTAAAAAGGGGGGTACAAAGTTCAGTTTTTGAGAACAACAAAGATGAGAAACAAGAGATAAGTGATATTTTTCAATTACAACTTTGAACATGTAACATAAAAACTTATATAAACGTTAAATCAAGTTTGAAAGCAATTAGTGTTCTGCAATTTTCAACAAGAACAAAAAAGATACTTATGAACCTTTGTAAATCTGTCTGACTTTAAAATATTAAAATAACTTTAAATGAAAGCATTTAAAATGAAAATGTTAAAGCATCTTACCTATATTAAAAATGAGGTGCATGAAGCATAATATTGAATGTGTTGAAAAGAAAAATGATTGAGATAATATAGTAAATAAACAAAAAGAAATATTTTAAATATAATTCTGGGTGCTCTGGTTTTGTATTCCTTACCTGACTATGGCAGTGTAGCATCCAAAAATTGTATAACTACTAATATTAAAGGGATTAAAAAGGAGAATAAAATATTAAAAGAAAAAAAGATGTGTGTAAAGTACCAAAGATTTTTAGAGTAAACAAATCTATTCTATGTTTATCAAATAACATGTGTTCACTCTTTTTTTCTATTAAAAAACATTACTGTAAGTATCACAACAGCTTAATGGAAGTAGTAGTTTCACCATTAGATTTTCAAACTAGAAGTCTCCTTCTCAAATGTTAGACTTCTAGTGCTTTGTTCTAATTACAAGTGTGTTGTAATGTCATTTCATAATTTTAGTGTTTTTTTTATATTGAAATGTTTAAAGTTTAATTCTGATATTTTATTGGTGTTATGCTTTCCACACGATTTCAGTAATACATATTTTTAATTATCAATTAAAATGTCCCACTGTTTTAATTATTGTTAAGAGATGTGCCAAATTGATTAAAAATGCTGAATTGATATCCACCCCACTGATATTTAACATTATTTATTATTAATATTTCTTTTATCTTATTTGCATTGTTTCCCTTATTGAAACAGATTATTTTACGTTCTATAAACATTAAGCAAGAAGCATGAATCCAGTGGTGGGTAGAAAAAAAGAAGCAGCCTCTAATCTTGAACTTGCATCCTTATATTCTTGATATTCTTGTCTAACATTGATAATGCCTCATGAATTTTACCAGAGACAAGAAAAAAAAAAGTCAAATTTAGTCATAAAGCTACACTTTTCTTTTTCAGATTTTATCTAAAACATGTTTGTTTACACTTAGTAGTACTTAATATTAGGGTATTCAAATTTATCAGATGAATTTCTTAAAAAGTGACACAACATGAAAGATGACTAAAAAATGAACAATAAAAACGTATCACCGAAGAAATTCAGACAATTCATTCAGCAACCTATACTGTTGACAATAGAATGAACAAACACAAAATTGAACTCAAATCTGTATGGTGATCTTCAGACCAGGTGCCACTACTCATTTAGTGGATTTTATATATATATATATATATATATATATAGGTCACTGGGGCAAGGAAAAAATTGCCCTTTTCCAGTGGCTTTGTTTAGGGTTATTTATGGTCATGATCTCTAGACTATTTACTTTATTTATATTTTGCTTATTTTTCTTTGGTTTTAAATTTTGATTAAGGTCTATTAGATTGTGCAATACAAGTTTTTATTCTTCATCATGAACTTTTGAGATAATGAGGAATAATGCAGAGAATGTTTAGAATTTAATCATTCTATATATATATATATATATATATATATATATATATTAATTTGTCTATAATTTTACTTATAAAATTAATTTTAAAATGTAAAAAAATTCAAATTTGTGTAACTCCTAGTATAGATAACATGGTCAATTACAGTTTTCAAATTTCTGTTCTTTAATAGTATATTAATTATTTTGTAACATGTTTTACTTGATGATTATTCATTATTGTCCTTTCTTTTTAGTGTTCAACCCTAATGATCATGACTAATGAAAAATACAAGCATACTCCTGTGGTGTTCTTCATAAAACTAAGAACAGGCATTTTCATGGAATTTACAATGACCTTTTAAAAACGTTTCTTGGGCATTCCAAATAATATATTTTAGATATTTGTTAAATGTGATGCAGAGTCATGAAATTGAGAACTGAATATCAAGTTGTTCTCCTTCACATTTCTTTGCAACAGGCACTTAAATAAAATATATTGTGCATGAAATTACAACAGATTTTGTTATTTCTCTATACAAATGTCATTAAACAATTTAACCTTCTATTAGTCACAGTAAAAATACCAGTGAACAAAACAAATTCTGTAGAGTACAAGACTAACTGCTTAGAGAAATTCTTTGCTTTGACCTGAACTCGAGTTCAAATGATTGAATAGAATTAGAAACCTCTCAGATGATGCTTGAATAATCTGCAAGATATACATCTATTAACTTGCATTGGATTGAAATAATTACAAAATTAGCTTACAGCATTCCTTTAATTGCCACTGAAATTGTTGTTTTAATTTCATCTAATAATTCATTCTTTTAGTACATATATAAATAAAGTTACTAGTGTTGTGAAAATTGATATTACATTATTTTTGTTAGAAGCAAACATGGAAGAAAAAGTTCTGAAGAAGAGCAGTTAATAAATGCAAAACTGGATCATGAAAACAAAATACTTGTACAAAGATTAAACTACATGAAAATTAATCTTTTGATTTAAAATTAGCAATGATTAAAATCAGAAGACATTAGAACAGTTGGTTCGATCCCATCACCCTTCATTGTATTATTAAAATAATATAGAAAGTTACTGAATACCAAAATTTGTAATGGAAACATTTTCTTTCAAATTATCTCCCTTACAAATGCATGATGCTCGGCGTTCCAGTATCTTAACGACATCATTATAAACAATCCTTGAAACTGCAATTATTAAGAGAAAAATTGAATTTAGGACTTTATTAAAGAGAGAAGTATGTATAAAAACAATTAACACAACAGAATTCAAATTGAAACTATTTTAAATCTATACAATTTGAAAAGGGGGGAAAAACAACAAAAAGAAAAGAGACAAAAAAAATTGTAAAATATCTTAAGCATCATCTTGTATAATTTAATTATATGCTAAGAAGCTCAGCTCAACACATGTATTTATTATTTTTGCCATTGTGAAATGCACAATGAAATTGGACAGCAGTCTCCAGGTGTACACACAAATGTGCACGTGCACACACACAGTGTCTGAAATAAAAAATACTTTCCAAGTATGGAAAACTATTTTTTGTCACGATTTTAAGGTAGGTAAATATATGCTTCCATAATAAAATGAAGCAGACTTTCTCTTGACATCATGTAGAATTTTTAATATTAATTTTAAGCTATTTACAGCATGTAGAAGAAAGATTTTCTCTATTTTGTTGCTTTTCTCACAATATTTTATCTAGTTGTTGGTTATTAAACTGTGGGAACTTGAAATAAAAAAAAAATGGTTTGTATAATCCTAATTCATATCCCATACAACATTAATGACTTCATTTTTTCCTGGTAGTATCTTTTGCCAGTAAAATACTATTCCTGCAAATTAAAGAATTAAGCTAAGTGTAAATGCTAGCCATTGTTTTTGTTTTAAATTTTCAATATTTCTTTCTTTTATTTGTAGAGATTGGTGGGAAATATTTACAGTAAAGATGAAGAGCTGCTGCTTTTGGCTGGTTATTTTTTATTCAGTTAGAGTGGTTGCTTATGAAGAGCTAGCATGACAAAGAAAAAAAATGAAGAAAAGCAAAGCATTTTAAGCAATAAACATCCAATTGAAGGAATAGATGGAGAAGAAAGTATGACAAATATAAGAAAAAAACATTTTCATTTACATCTAGATTTTGTAAATGCTTGCTTATTTAATTCTGATTAGGCTTAATATTTTGGTTTAACCATGTATCTTACTGTTTCATACTAAATTATACGGTAAGATATTTCTTATTACTTTAGACATTATATTTAGTGGATACATATGTTTAAACAGACTTTTTTTTTTTTAATTTACAGTTTAAAAAAAAAAAAAACAGAAAAATTGTAAATTCATGTCCACCAGCCTTTGTGCAAAAACAGTGATGTCTACTTAAACACATGTAGAAACTAAATATAGCATTTAAAAAGTAATAAGAAATAATGCCAGATTATGAATAAAATCCATTAATTCCTTAGAAATTACTTTAAGATATGAAAAGTAAATTCACCAAATAATCATATTCACCAAAGTAAATCACAGAATAATGCATGTTTTAACCTACCCACAAGATACAGTGTAGTAGTACCTACCTTGACTCATAGATGGACCCATCATAGCTTATTTCATTCTCTACAGAGACTATTCCATTATATAATTCAGGATAAAACACTGGTGAATACAGAAAACCCTTCACAATTGAAAAAAAATTGTTTTTTTTTTTTTTGTACATGACAAAATTATTAAAGAAACTGGATGTAAGGATTTAAGAGGAGATTCATCATTTACTGATTCCGAAAATGTTTAGCATTCATTGTTAAGCCTAGAATGACAATAACAGAAATTCCTGTGAGCCACAGTTAATGGGTGAATCACATAGATGGAACTCCTCATTCAAAGTTTAAAATTATTTGAATATGAAAATTTAAAAAAGTATTTATCAAATACAAAGACATATTTTTTTGTGGCTTATTCAATCTATAGATATCAGTATAAATGAAAGAATATCTAGTCATACATTAAAGGTATATTTTTTTTATTGAGACATTTTAAAATTTAAATGCAGAGTTTGGGAAATACTGGTTTACACAAAATGGCTGAGATTTTAACTCACTTTGCCAAATCCAAATTTGAGTTGGTCTGAATTCTTATTGAGACTACTTGCTTTGTTATGCTAATGTTCTTACAGGAAGTGAATTTTTATTTTCTGGTTAAGAAAAGAAAAAATCCAATAACTGCATAAACAAAAGCATTCAAAATATATTTTGGCAACAATATTTTATAGAAGTCAATTTTATTGAAAAAAATCCAGTTATGGTTTATTTTAATTTTTTAAAGTCATTTTCTCTTGTTCTCATACAAGGCAATGGATGTGTTGTTCCAGTTTGTGTGCAAAGATTATTGTGCAAATTAACTCCTATTAACGTTTTTGCCCATGTATAGTATGACTGGCCTGAAAAACAAATTTTTAGAAAAATTTTTTTTTTTTTGTAAGGTTGTTCATTTTTATATGCAGTTCCTTCAAAATATATAAAAATAATTTTCTAAAAAAATTTTTGATTTTCTTTCACCTGAACATTTTTTCAAATAAAGTTGCTAATTTTTGCTTAACCTGTTTATTGGTGAAAATAATCTCATAGATTAAATATAGACTGGGTTGGGTTCTATGATGCTTATTACCCCCCCCCCTCCTAGCTGAAATAGCCATGTTTACTTTTGGAGAAGATAATCTGTAATATAATAGTAATTTTTGAATGGATTTTTTTTTTATCCAACATTATTTCATATTACTATAAACATTATACAATAGATCTACCTTAAGGAATATTTTCTTTCTCTATAGATGGATCGAGAGAGAGTGATTGCAAAAGAATATAAAGAAGAAAAAAAAAATCAGTAAAGATTTAGAAATGACATTTCTTTTGAGTGATCAAATTTCCAGCACCAGTGTTGGAGGTTAATGATGGATATACATACCAATGGACATTGTAATGTAATGAAAAATAAAAACAAAAAAAAAACAACAGAAAATGTAAAATTAAATAAACCAAGTGGCTAATATACAAGTGATTAAGTTTTTAAGACTTATGATGAAGCAATTTGATACTGAGATGATGATCAAAGACTGTAAGCTTATTAGCTGTTCTGTCTTTAACTAAAATTTGGAGATTTATTTTCTGAAAACTTATCAAAATGTTATGATAGATTGAGTATAAGCAAATTGTAATATTAAGCCGAGTCATGTCACATTTTCAACAAAATATTATTAAATTTAATTATTTAAACATAATTATTTTATTTTTACCTTGCTATTTTTCTGATTAGCATTTAGCCATTAAAGTAATTTGTAGAGTTTATACTGAACATTTTTATAAGAAATTGCCTGCAGTTACAGGAGGGGAAAAAAAACTTGAAAAAGATCAATGGCTTTGTATGAGTAACAACTGTATGCATGTATGAATAATGTACTTTGGCTGATTTCTGTTCAAATGTCTTTATCATCTTTGAGTGTATTTATAATGTATATATGAAGTTAATTCTAAATTTTTGAAATTTTGTTTTAGAAAACAAAAAATAAAATGACCATTTATCCATAACCCATTTTTTCCCAAGTTTTTAAAGCTGATAACTTGAAAATTTTTAGACTACATTTATTATTAATTCAAATACTTACCATTATTTAAAAAAAAAAGGAAAAAGATAATATATATATATATATATATATATATATATATATATATATATTTCATGACAATTATAATAAGACAGGTTACTGAACTCACTGAAATTCATATTAATTCGATATCCATCTTTGGTTTAAGGAGTGGTGAGGTATCGGTAAAACAAAATAGTTAATTTAAAAAAAAAAAAAAAATTAATCAAAATAGATAATGGGACCAATAGTCTTCCATTGCAAGCATTATTCTCTTGATGAAAACATGTAATGAGGTTAATACATTTTTCCTTTGTTGACTTAAGTAAAACAGCAGAGCTCAAACAAGTAACCTTCATATCAAGACAAAAAAAATCAAAAAACTATGATTTAAATTTAACTAGAGAAAAAAAATAAATAAAAAAATAAAATTTACCTATACAGCTTATGTCTTGATTGCTTGAGGTGGTCGATACTAAAAAAAATATTACAAGTGTTGTAGTGAAAAACAAAATTTTATTCTGCAAAATGCTATAGATAACTAATCACAAAACATTTATAATCTGTTCAGACACCTATTCCTAAAATAGAGATGCTGTTTTACAAAAGTATGCAAAGTTTTTATTGATGATAATTACAGTTTAAGAATGTTTTTTTGAAAAACTTAATAAAAATGAGGAAGTGGGAGGGACCTGACCTTCCCAAAATAATTGTTTGTATAATTTACCCTTTTCATGATATTTTTTTTAAGCAAAACAAATTTACATAATTCAGTTAACTATTTTTTATACCATTTAATATTTCAATTGCATTAACAGGTCACATTTAATCAAATTTTTAAAAACTTGTTTTTGAGATCTTTAGCAGGAAACCAGAAAAACATGACAAATTTACAACTATTTTTAGCCTCTTAAGTTAAATTGTATTGCAGAATAAAACAAAAATATTAGTTTGTTAGGTAATCTTGTTAGATAGTTATTAGTATCTTTTTACAGATTAGCATTAGTAGAGGTTATTAAACTTACATTACTATTTTCTATAAACAAATATTTCTATTTTTTCATAATTATATACCCTAGCAATGCAGTTTAAAATTTTAATACAAATATTGTGATTGATAGAGAAGTTGTGAATTTGGTTCCATTTTTCTGACTAATATATCTCCAAGAAATTAAGTTTTCATGGAATACTTTGTGTATATTTGCATATCTAGATAAAAAACCCCCAAAAAACTAGCATTGATTTTAAAGTCTTGCTATTTTCTATTTTAAAGATTTTGGATATGTAAGCAAAATGTTTGAATTGTTCAATACAACTATGTAAAACTGAGGAGTGTTTATCTTCAAGTAAATATAAAAGTAAAGACATTCATGCTGTATTAAATATTTCTTTATCCCCTGCTGGTTTGTGTATTCACCTTAGGACTAAACCAAGCACAAAATTACAGCTGCATGTTTAAAGTGGATGTGGATTTATCAATATAAAAAAGATTTGTTTTTATAACCCATTACACAGTTCATTCCAGTTGAACTGATTATATAAATAAAAGCCTTTTTCTAAATGTTTGGGTTCATTTCTGTTCATATTTTATATAGAGACCCATTAAAGCATTTTATCAGAAGAGAATGCATACTTAATTGCTTGTCTATTTTACTTTTCATTACAAGTTGAAAGTATCTGATTTATATTATTTTCATTAGCTACATGTAGCCATGTTTTTGCAGTAAACTTTTTTGTTCATTAAAAGTTGGAGACCTGAAAACTGAAAATTTTCCATTTTTTAGTGTTAGGTTAAAATGCTTGGTTAGAAAAGGTTAAAGCTGTTCCACCAACAAAAATATTTGGCAATTTTGATAATTTTTGCTGCTCCACATTGTTTTTATAGCACAGTTGGTTGGGGTGGGGAACCCCCCCAATTTCCATTTTCTCTTTGTTTCAATGTTTTTTTTTTGTACAGCATTTGTTAATATCAGTGAAAATTTCAAATGTAAAAATCTTCAATTAACACAAAGCATTAATTGTACCAATGTTTTTAAAAAACATCTTTTAAAAGTAGTTTAGACAATATTGCTCAACATATTGGTTTTAAAACATTCAATAAGATGATTATTTGAACTGATCACCAAGTAAATATGATTCCAACTGTTAATAGCTAATATTTCTCCAGTTGCAGCTTATGTATATATTGGTTAAAAAAAAAAAAAATCAGCATTTGACAATGAAACTAACAAAATAGACATACAATCTTAAACATTTTTAACTTTAGACATTTTAAATCATTACAAGTGACAGCAATTAGAATTATAAATCTATTAAAATGCACAATGAATTAATGGATCAAGAAAGTTAGCACTAGTGCCAGATTGTAGAATTCTTTTTTTTTTATATAATTAATCAAACGCAGCATTTAGAAAATGTTCAAATTCAGAGATTGTTTTCCTGTTCTTTAAGTTGTTAAATCATTTTAACATTCTTTGGTAACAATAAAATGAAAAAAATAAACATTGAAAATCTTTTCCTTAAGAAACAAAAACCACAAAATGCCAAATATGGAAAAAAATAACAGAGCTGAATGTATGTTTGAAAATTTTATTGGTCTTTTGTTTTGCTACATACAAGTTGATAAGAGATCAAGTCTGTCTGTGTAATTTATGGGTCAGCCAGGGGTTGATAATTCAGTTTTCAAGTCGGCTTTTGTGTATGTGTGTGTGTGTGTGCCAGGGCCAAACATTATAAACTTGTTCACCACCACCAAAACTACCACCACCACCACTACTACTGCCACCACTACCATTGCAAGTGTTATAGTTGATAACATCAGCTGGAATTGTTAAGTGCATTTAGGACACCCAAATTTTCATTTAGTAACCATAAGTTGTATTTTACTTGTATGGATAAAGTTGTGAACGGGCATGAAAAGCATGAAATCATCCTATATGTGTGGACAGCATTGACTGAGATTGCTGAGGCTAACAAAATAATGTTTGAATTAAACTTTTAAAGTAAATTAATAACATACATTACTAACTGATGTTAAATTTCTTTTGAAAAGAACTTACAGTATATTGATATTGGATTATAGAAATAGATAATTTCACAAAGAAGAATTGTTCAACCCAAAAAGTCTTAGAGGAAAAAAAAAAAGTGCATGTGTGAATTGGTTGCTTTCAAGAGAATATTGCAATTAGCAAAATAAAGGTGCCAAATACGTAGATGTCCTAAACAATTGGATTTCTTTCATCAAAATGCTCCTTTGATTCAGAACAAAATTTAGCAGAGAACACATTTCTGTAACTATTAATGCCCTGCATATTCCAGTTAAAGTTTTAGACAAGGTCTTGAAAAAAACAAAACAAAAAAAAAATCAATGTATATGATTGTCATAAAAAAAATATATGAAGACTAAAAATAAAAAGATAAAAATATCCTCTGGCTACCAAATGTATACTTATTTTGGGGTATAAATAAATTTTCAACTTTAAAACAGTAGATAGGAGAAAGTTTTGGCCAAAGTACCAAGGTCAACAAAAGTCAAAGCAATAACAGTTTTTGTCCAAGTACCAAACTAAACAGCAGCAACAAACTAAATTGAACAAAATAACATTCAACAGAGATTTATGCAACTTCTAAATAATTCCATTATCATTTTAAGAAAAAGCATTAATTCTTAACAGCAAAGTGTACTTTGAGCTGAGTACACCATATATTTATGAGAAGAACACAAGAGAAAGGCTCTCAATTTGAAAATATCAAGTTTGTTCCACCAAGTCTCAAATAGCTATAGCTTTGGTTGTTAGTTTCTTTAGCCAAAAAATCCACAAGTGAAGAAAGGAAAATCTAAATTTCATCTTCCAATAGACAAAGGAAAGGGTGTAGAAATCAAAAGCCAAAACAGCTTTAGACATGGAAGAAAAACTGGAACAGGAAAGCACCAAACTAAAATTTCAAAATAAACATTTATGACCCACAAGCCACACACATTTTTTATTTATATATATATATATATATATATATATATCCAGACAGGCTCTTCTATATTTTTAAAATTTGACAGGGATTCAGTCAGAGTCAAAAATACATGATTGTAAAATTAAATCTTAATGAATGAACAAGGCATTAACAATATTAGATAAATAGAGAATTATTTCCTTTTTCTTTTTTTAAACTCAATATTTTCCCCTTGCAAACATCTGTCAAGACAAGTTCAGGAACCATAGAAGGCATGGCCAGAAATGTAAGAATAAACATGGATCAATTCTGATTGGACAATTATCTAGCTTACCAAAAATAGGTTGAATATATAAAACCATTCAGTAGCTAATTAGATCATAAGAATATTTTACATAAACAAAGATTGTCTACAGTGAGCATAAAGTGTTTGATTCATCTGAGATTTACTCAAAACCACCAGACAAGTTATTTAAGAAAATAAAATAAAACCTTATATAGTTTTGTAGTACTTTTTAACATTGAAATACTTTCTTGGCTCACACTCTTATATTTGAGATTTTCTGAGAGAATCATGCAATACATGCAGTTAAATTTTTGTTTTTAGTATAGCCATGATCCTTTGGATCCCATATAAAGATGTCTTCAAGTGGGACTTATGCAAAGTTTTGTAAATTTCCTACAACAATTAACTGCCTTTGCCATATCAACTGTAGACATGACTAATAACAGTTATTGAAATATGCTGGATCCAGTGGTTTTGAAAGACTGGTATTAGCTATTCATTCTTATTTAAAGTATAATCTTTGCTTGAATCTGTCAGCTGATGTTGGAACATATATATATATATATATATATATATATATATCAAGAAGGGTAAAAGCATCTATTATGAATATTTCTAATATTACTCATTTCAAAATGTACTTCCAATGTTAAACATAAAAATAGAATATAGTCTTTATTTGGCTTTTAGGAAATTTGTTTTTGATAACAAGTAAATTATACACATACAGACAATACCTTTATAAAACAATGGTGTCTGCTGTAGAGCAGATTACTTTTGTAGTCTCATGTCAGTGAGTTTGACCCTCACAGGGTATTCCATTATGATCTTGTGCCAAACTAAGCTACCTCTGAAAGCAACAATACCATATTAAACCAACAATTTCTTTATTTGATAACATTTAGACAAGGATCAGGTAGACAGAAATAGTTGGAGGGGAAATTTTTTAATTAATGTGACCAACTTTAAGATCCGGGAAATTGTCTGCAGATAAATCTCTAGTTTTACTGAATTCATCTTTATTTTGATTTTGTAAATGAAAATATTTTAAACTGAATTCTCAAGCCTTTTCATGACATCTCATTGTGCAGATACCTAAAATCTTTTGTTTTTTTGACAACATCCACAGAAATAACTTGCTTTAAAATATCCTCCCAAGTAACATTAAAAAATACATTTTTTTTAAAAGGAAGGGAAATTGATAAAAAAAATGCTCTAACTGAATATTTTTTGCTATAAAATACAACAATAAGTAAAATTCATTAAAAAGAAAATCCCACAACCTGAGCAAGAGAGAAAACAAAAAATATCACATTTGATTAGAAACGGTAATTACTTTATGCAAATTATAAAAATAAAAATCCTTTCTTATTAAATTGTAAAAGCAAGGAAGTAAATATGTAATATAGGTAAGCACTGCATCATAGAGACTGAACACGTGGAGCAGCAGTATCAGCAGGTAATTTATAGCATGCCAGAAAGAAAAAGAAAAAGAAAAAAAAAAAGTCAAAATAAGGTGGTAGTAGCAGCAGCAATGTGGTGGTAGTGATTCAGAGCACATGAAGGTATGATCAAATGTCGTATGAAAACACTAACTGCAGCAAAAGAAAAAAAAAAAGAAGAAAGGAGCAGGGAGCAAATAGAAAAAGCTACAAAATAACTGAGTGGAACAAGTGAAAAGAAAGGGGGCAGATATGAGTATTTGTTAACATCCTCTCTGTTAGATTCATTAATGAAGAGATATTGTGAATTATTATTAGAGCTCATTATAGTCAAACTGCAATATTTAAAGAGACTTGTATAATAAAATTAGAATTTCTCGATCTTCACAAGCCAAATATATATAAAATATAATCTAGCCTCCAGGCTGCAACGCCTCTGATCTTCCAGTTGAGACAAATTTCTTGAACACTAAGTAGTACAAATATATCAGTTTGATTGGATTTTGCAAGATCACTTTTTAAATTTAAAAACTTGGACACTGAGAATAGTTATTAGCTATCAGTTAAAAAAAGGTGGTGTGAAGAGGCTTATGATCATATAATACATGATTAATAGTTAATAAAAATAATTTCTTTTTTCAATAAATAAGGATTTGAAGACCCATGTTGAATACAGTGACACTTTATTGCACTTAATGTTATCTATTTAGACATAAGTGAAACAGTATTAAACAGTTAAGACCTGCTATACAGCATAAAATATTAAACAGATTGCTAATAATGTTAGTGATGGCAGTATACAAGCTTAAAATTTCATTGAGACAGATTTTGAATTAAATCTATAAAACAAAGATGTATTTGACAAGTATCTTAAGTTCAAATCAACTTACTGATAATATAGAACATTTGAAAAAAAAAATAGAGAGGGAGGATTAGCTACAATATCAACTGATTCAAAGTTATTGACAGCTATTTCTTGTATGAAAATATCAAGTATAATTATGCATTTTTCTATAAGAAACAATTCTACCAAGTAATTGGTCATGGCCTGTAAGCTAATTTTGGCAATATACCTTTGCATACATTTCAGGTACACAAATACTTTATGACAAATTATCTTGTGTTGTAGTTATAAGGCTTTGATAAAATTATTCTTTGATAAATGAATCTTACAATAAATGAATAAATGTTCTATATATGAACAGTATTAAATTATTTTTGCATTGATCAACTTTCATGTTTAAAATAATTTTTGATACCTCTTAGAAGAGTGTATTGTTTGCAATGTCAAAAGGAAATATTTCAGAAAATTTTTTTGTGTATTTTAAATTTAATTATGGCTGAAAAGGTTTTTTTTTTTGGTGTTTGGTTTCATATGCACTTACACTTCTTTAAACATTCAAAATACCCCAAGTGATGCACTTTTATAAATTTTTTTTTCAATACCTCTAACAAAACTGAATTAAAAATCAGCAATGATGGTTAAGAATTATTTTTCTTGTACAAACTGTTTTCATAACTATTCTATTAAAATTATTAATAAAATATTTGTATTGACAGCTATTTCCTGTATTTAAATATCAAGTATAATTATGCATTTTTCTATAAGAAGCAATTCTAACAAGTGATTGGTCATGGTCTGTTAAAATTATTGATAAAATATTTGTATTGGAACATGAAAAGAATATTGCAATTAAAAGGAATCTTTCAATGCACCATCAATTTAAGTAAAATTAATGTTTTATAGTATAGCTATTTAATACCTGTTGTGTTGGATTCTATTTTTAAATTAGTTTTGATAAATTTGGAAAGTCTAAGATGTTGAACTTGTTTCATTGTGTTTATGTAGCATAAGTTCTGATATAACTAGTTAAAATAAGAGGAAGAAAAAAAAAGGTGTTCATAGATTATTCAATATTCTATTCATAAAAACATTACTGTACATTATCCAGGAATTAAATAAATTCCAATGAATGTTTTGAAAAAAATCAGAGTAATATTATTAACTAAGAAATAAAACAAACCAATACAATTCATGTAATATCAGAATAAATTTTTTCTATTAACTATTTTAAAACAGCATCTCTCCATTCTCCTATATGAAGTAATCTAAAAAACAACAACAAAAAAATACTATGTAAAGCCAAACTGAAATCAGTTATTAATAATTATTCAATACAGACTAACACACAAGTGAAATGAAATCCTCTATTCATCACAATGAACACTAAACCCTGAGATTTTAATTAATGATAATATTGCTTATGATGCTGCTATATCATTTGTTTTGATTTCAATGTTTTGACTATTATATCCTGTCCTTTTTTTTGGTGACAGAACTGACCCACATGTTACACATGAAATAAAATGCTAATCAAATCTTGAAATATCAACAAGAATGACAAAAAATTTGTCCCCAAAATAAAAATTAATTATTAAAACTACAAAAAGACAAAGTTTGCATTATTAAAGACTCTGCTTATTTTACACTGTTAGTCTTCTTAGTCAAGGCTTTAAAATAGCAGTATCATGCATATTGTTCTTTGAAAAATATATATTTTTTGTTTGCATAGGTTGAGCCAAATGTTCAGTTAAAAAAATAAATAAAAGTTCTTAATCTTAACTTTACAAAATAGGCCAATATATGTAAAAGGTAGATTTTGATATGTAAGATCAATTTTGTAGGTAAAATTAATAATTCATTTACCTGATGATTAAAACTGAAATCTAATGATGACCGTTCCAGACTAAAACAATGACCAGACTGATACATTCATTCTTTCATGATATGGCGAGAGAAAATGGAGAAACTCAAAGAATTTGTAACCATAGAAACATATACATATGCACACAGAGGACAACTTGTAAATTTATAGTTTCGTCTTCTTTTTAATCTGTCAAGTGACGTTACACATTCAAACATGTTTTATATATATTTTTTTCAGCTTAGAAAACTGCAATGCATCTTATCATATGTGTACAGAAGCCAGAATGGTTTGGATTGTTGCAGAAATTATCAGTGAAGCTATCTTCAAATTGTAGAAGCTAGTTATTCAGTCATGAAACACAGCCATCTCTAATCATGATGGATTGTTTCAATGAATATATAATTAATATCAAATTTGTTAGTTTTCATAGCAGCAGAAGCAAATAGAAAATTAATCAGACTGATCACTCTCTCTCTCACACACACACACAAAGAAAGTAGTTAGAGTGAAGTTCTAAGCTAATTTACAGGTTAATGTGGGCACCTGACAAAGTATACTATAGATTGGCATCTCTAAAATAAATAACATTCCAATGTGGAATAGAAGAACCTTCACAGTAATCTTTTTAACAAACAGATTTGATTTTTTTATATTTTTTTTAAAGCTCTTCTAATATTTTTCTACTTTTTAAGCCAACAATAATAGTATCTTAAAACTTTCATAGTACAAAAGATTCATAAAAAAAGGCATCGCTGTGTCAGGCAATTTGATCACAAATTTTTGTAGATTTGTCTTAAGTTTTAGTGCATCTTTAAAATATTGTAAAATAAAAAGAGATGAAACATTGGTCCCCAGCTGTTTTAAATGCCTAGTTCAATAAGATTTTTTTTTTTTACCATGTATCATATTGTAAATATCTATTTAAAATTTTTAACAGCATTTATAATCATTTAGAAGTTGTACGAAGTCACAAAAAGAAAAAAATTTAAGAGAAACTATTTTAGAACACAAATTTTTTTGCATCAAAATGAGTAATCTACCATAGTCTTATTTAGAAGATATAACATTTTGGACTGCTTTGCTGTGAAGCAAATGTTAATAAAACTGTTTTGTAGATGATAATGAATTTGGATTGTGTGATTCTAAGCTTAGTAGAGATCATATATATATATATATATATATATATATATATATACACATAAATAAAAGAGAGAGCCTTATAATTAAAATTTGTAAATACTTAATATATATTTTGTTTATATTTAATGTTGTTAAAAATTTTAATTTTGCATCATAATACATGCTTAAAAGAAAAACAATTGCATTAACTCTTCATACTTTTAAAATTTTTGCCCACCTTGCTAAAGTTATTAAAAGTAGTTATATGAAGCCCACACAAATAGGTTTCCAATAGGGACCTTGAAATGTGCTGAATAAGTGTGCCAGTGGAAGATTTTGATAGAACAAAAGTAACATAGATTAGGACTACTGATCAGACATTTTTCAACTCCTCGTTATTCAGAATATCAATATTCTTTTTCTTTTAAAGCCAGTATCCTGGACCTGTTGGTTCATTTAAAAATTAGAAAAACTAAAATATATAATGCAGTGTGCTTTTGTAACACTGTATAATGTATGTGCGTATATGCCTTATATTGTGGGGAGTGGGTGGGAAGGTAGTCATTTTCCTACAGACAACAAATTACAAGAATAACTGCCAAAACCTATAAGTAGGCATAAGATGTCATTTTATAAATTCAAAGCAGCCAGTTATTTTTTGGTGAATGAAACCAGCAGAAAAATAAAGAAACAATTCTATTATGTGCACTTAAGGAGTTGAAAGACTGATGGTAATGACATTCTACAAAGGCTGTAGATTTAAGGTGAACACTATGTATATTTGAAACAAGATACTTTAATTAATAATCATCTTCATTAGAAAAAGAAAATCTTGTTTCATATTTTTTCAAATTTAAATTTTAATATCAATTTGGTGTCATAAATTCCCATTTAAAATAAAACTCAAAATTGCTACACACTGCAAATTTAAAACAAATTTTTAACCTTTTTTTTTTAACAGTGCTTTTCTTGAAATCAATTCTTTATAAAACTTTGCTCCTGTGCCACAATTTACCTACATTCTCCATAAAACCAGTTGCAAAAGAATTCGGTTTTTGTTGCAAAAAGTAAAATATGATCAGGAATTTGAAATATATTGAAAACTGCTACAATGATAGCTACTTAATAAATTATAGCATTAGAAACTAAATGTTTAAATAAAAAAAAAATGGTCTTTCTCAATATATTTCTCTTAGCAACTGAAAAAAAGAGTAAACAAAATCCATCTGATTATCATTAATACCTTACCAAAACAGATATTCTGTTACATACTTATAAAGAAGAGTCTTAATTATTACACTTCCTTATTTTCAATTTTGTGAAGCTTTGAATATTTTAAAGTGATAGTACATCAGTTTTGGGAAAATATCTTTAAAAAAAATATTTAAAAAAAAAATATGAAAAAATTTAAGCATGAAAAGATTAAATGAAGGAAGAAAAAGAAAAATGTGCGAGCAGAGTAAAGAAAAAAAGAAGAAAAAGTCAAAATGGGCAAGGAGTAGGAAAAAAAAAAAAAAAAAAAAAAAAAAAAAGTAGACATCTATTTGCTAGATTTCAAAAGTCCTGGAATCATCCAAATAGTTACCGCCAAGTTATTGTTGCCATAATGATAAAAAGTCAGTGATGCAGTGTATGTAGGTATCAGCTGTAAGTCCTGATGTGTAAGACAAAATGGGTAGGTAGGTGCAGTGGAGTTCTACTGCACACTGTACTGCACTGCACCTTACTGCAACTTAACCAGTCAGTAAGCACGGGGATGCAGTAGTGTAAGTGGTAGTAGTAGTAGTAGTAGGAGGAGCTAAATTTGGCACTAATGGCATTGGTAGTAGTTGTAGGTCAACCATCTCAATACCTCATCTTGCCACCTGTAAACAGAAATCAACAAATGTTTTGGGCAACATGATTGACTGATATGAAGGCAGACTGTCAGCAGTAACAAAGGTGGGGGAAGGGGAGAGCACCACAGTAGAGTCAGTAGTAGTAGTAGTAGTAGTAGTAGTAGTAAGTGAATTAAAAAAAAAAAAAAAAAAAGGACAAGATGACAGCAATGGCAATAGCAATGGTGGTGGTGGTTAGATTATTGATGTTAGCAGGCAATTCGGCAGTAGGAGTCAGTGTTTGTTACCTCCCAGACTGGAGTGTGAGCTGTCCGAACTGCTACGGCCATGCCGCCGCTGTTGTAGTTGTTGTTGATTATGGTGATGGTGGTGGGATGAGCCACGATGACCAGGAACATGCTTGGAGGTGGAAGAGCTCTTGCCTGCAAGATGGTCACCAAAAAGGTGCAAGTTGGGTATGGGTCATAAAGCAGAAATTCACAGCTGGCCAAAAGATTATAACTAGTCATCTTCCCCACAAAGATTCCCACCCAATCCCAGTCACTCTTAGATAGGCAGTCAAATAAAAAACAAAAGAAAAATGCTGACCTTTCACTGAGGATTAAGCTGTTATCAATAATTTTAATTTGGTAGAGATTTTTATAAATCAAGAACCAATTTAGTAAAAGTTAACAGAAAAAAAATGTTATTCAAGAAGAGTGCTCAATATTGGAGGTAGTGTTTGGATATAGAACTCAATACTGCATGTTGACTGGCAGCTTTATGCCTGAATATCACTTGAAGCATGAAAATGACAGGCATCATGCAGTGTTGATTCCTATGTCCATACTATCTCTCTCTCATATATAAACTACTGGATCCACTTTTTGAATCAAGTTTTTTGCCAATCTACCAAAAGGGTAATCATTGCATTAATGGAACACTCTGAAATACAAATAAGGTTCCAATAATAATATATTGATTGAAAACATTAATGAAAAATATTGCAAATAAATTGGCAAATTGTAGCTTTTACTTCTAAAAAAAAAAAAAAAAAAAATAAATCCTGAAATTATAGCCATTAAGATACTTTATACGAAAGATTCAAGTAAAACATAAAATTGCTGTAAATATTATATATTAAAGAGAAATAAAGTCAGCATTTTTCAAATATTAATTACTTTAATAGGAAGAAAAAAAAGGCATTTTTCATTAGAGAATTCCATGCAATCTGGCATTCCACAGCTGGCAATACATACATTCAAGAAAGAGTGTTAAACATTTCAGAGGGGTCTTCACAAAATACATGCAAGAATAGTTATAATTTAGTGCATAAATGTAATAAACCTAACAAAGAAAATCAGTGAGTTATTGTTTTATTTAAATAGGAAGAATATTAAACAAATGAAACTTTATTAAAAAAAAAAAAAAGGCAGTTTCTCTGAGCAAAGATTACTTTAGAGAATTATAAATAAAATGGTAAAGTTTTTAGTCATGCTATTATTTCTGTTTCCATTAACTTTTGATGATGATGATGATGATTAAGCTTACTCTGGTTTGGCTAGGACTGTTTTGGTATCTTACTGGAGATACAACCTATTAGTATTCATTTTCTTTTTTGTATCACACCTGAAGATTAAGGAGTTCTGGGTTATGAAAACACCATATTAAAAGAAAACCAAATCTATAATAAAAAATTGAAAACTGACCAAGTTTGAAGCCTGGAAATTATGGTAAGAAAGATTTTATAAAATTAGAAGTATACAAAATTCTAGTTCATATAACTTTTAGACATCAGTTCGCATAGCAATTGTTTTCCTATGTTACAATACATTAAACCATAAAGTCCCAAATATGATCTAATGATTTAAGAGGTAAATGCAGAGCCAGTGAATGCTGAAGGTTTCCCTATAAGGAAATGACTAATATTACCATTCAGAATTAATTTATTCCAAGCTTTGGCAGTTTAATTTCTAGATAAGCCCTATCTTACTTGCAGGGATTTTGAAGACTGTGTTTTTTTTCAGGTTTAATTATGAACAAATTCTTTTGTATTTAAGACTATTGTACAGAACTTTCAGCTTTTACTAATTCCCTAAATCACAATAGTATTATCAAGTAATCTATATATGTCAGTAAACTGCTCATAGTACTTGGATCAATGATAAAACTAGTTTGGAAAAATTTAATACAAAGATTGAAAAATGGCAAACTCCTATGAAATTTATCCTTCAAAAATTTTGATCTTTAACAGTTGGATAAAAACAACTGAATTCTGAAGAACTATTAATTTTAAATGTTTTAAATTAATTTTTTCCTTGACTTCATCTTGGATACAGTGTTCACAATTTTTAGAAGAAATTCATTTTGATTCAGTACCATTGATACATTTAGAAGAATAATGATACCTGTAGGCTGAAATTAATATACTACTTAACTCCTAAAACTTCCAAGCCTACTTTCTGGATAGAATGATGGTGTCTTTAAATAGTATTGGTTTTAAGATTGGAAACTTCTCTGCTTAACAACAAATATTTCAATAACATTTAATAAAAATTTTATTTTATTTAGCACCGACTCCCCGCCAAAAAAAAAAAAAAAAAAAAAAAAAAAAAAAAAAGCCAATATTTTTCATAATTTATCAATGGAATTAAAACAATGTTCATTTGAAAAAGGTAAACATTGCATCTAACCAAGACAGAGAAAAATGTAAAACATTTCAAATTAATATTGTATTCAAAAAATGTTATTTAGTTAGCTGATGCTATTAGTATTTATAATATGGTAAGAGTAAAATCCTTGCTTTTGTGGAAATAATATTCCAAAAGAGTCATTCATTCTGCTATTGCCTTATCTTCTGTTCAGCTTATGATTACAGTTATCTAAAGCTTCTGTATTTTTAAGCGTATAAAAGGATGTGCAGGTAGTGTAATGGATAGTGGATCAGAATTAGAAATAGGAGACTTTAGTTTGAATTCCAGTCGGGTTTGTTACATTCATCTATTCCTCCCTACCCACAAACTATGAGTTAAATAGGAGGACTTGTATCTGGAAAAATCATTGTTATTCTCAAAAATTTATTAATGCAATATTCACTTGCAAAAACAAAAGAATTGTTTTTACAATTCAAAATGTTTCGGTTTTAAATAAATCACAAAGGGTTGACAAGCTTTGAAAAACCTAGATCTGTGTAAGATGCAATTTTTTCAACCTAAATTTAATGTCAAGATCTGTTTGCATCCTATACACTGTAAGTATGAATAATATATATAATATACACAATCCATGTATTTAAACAGACACACAGTTCATGTGAAAAAAGATAAACCAAAAAAAAAAAAATTATTCACACTGAACTTAAGTTTTTTGGTAAATCTTACCTATATAATTATGCTACAATTATACTAAAACACTTTTTATAAACTTTGAAAAAGAATCCAACTGATAATGTTCATTTAACAAAATCTAAAGTGACTCCTCTTGAAATACTTTTAATGTTTCTATTGCTTTCAATATATCATGTGAGTGTTAAATTCTTAAGTTTCTAATAATTTCCCATTTTCTTCCATTGCTAGGTAAACTGTTAGACTTTATCAGAATAAATAATGCATTTGTTTTGTTTTTACCCCTCCTGCCCTGCATTATTGACTTGATGGTCAAGGTAAGGAAGAATTTAATTCTTAAATTCTTTCAGATTAAAAAGAAAAATGTTCAATACTTTCTATTGCTTCTATTGAAGGGCATTCTAATTGATTAAATGCTTGATTGTATTTTTTTTTTAATAAACATCTTATTACCATATTCACACAACAGCTATGCCAAATTGTCATTTATTTAAATCTTGTTGGTCTTGTACCAATATTTGAATAAAAAATGAATTTGTCTCATCTATACAGTATGCACAGCTTTTGAGGGTAATAGAATAATAAATTGGGTGATCAAAGCATTGGGTTTTTATAGTGGGGCTAAAATTTCTTGGTCTGAACTACTTTCCAAAATCTGACTAAATGACCAAATATCAGATTTTGTTTTTTTTTGAAGTGTTAGACCAAGAACTTTTCAGCACCACTTCATAAAGTATTTTATGAGAAATTTTATTAATTATTTGATGCCTTGTAAATGGATACTGAGTGTGTTTGAATCAATAAGTGCTAAAAGGTCAACTCTAACATTTATTATAACACTGTGAAAAAAACATAGGTAAAAACAAATGTATATTTATGGGTCTGTGGAAATTCTTTGGTTATTGACAACCTAGATTATTTATTATTTCAGTTCTTATTTTTTTCCTTATCCCTGACAATTCATTATTCATGCTTATATATTTCAAATGTTAACATCTATACTCTGAATTTCACATAATTACATCCACTTTTCAGAACAGTTGATTGTAAAATTTTCCACTTAATTTTTTTATTATTATTTCTTTCTTTCTTTGTTTTTTATATTGAGCCCTATAATTACAAAGGCAGATTGTCTTAAAAACCATATCTTCCAGGAATAGTCCAGTTAACTGCTTTTTGTAGTAAATGATCTTTGTTTATATATAGATAGATATGCAGGTAGTATAATGGCTAGTGGCTCAAAACGAGGAATTCATGAGCAAAATTAGAATTCCAGTTGTGTTTATTACATTCATTTTTGCACAAGTATCATCAGCTCCATCACTTCTTTCCAGTCCTAGTTGGCAGTCAGTTTGGGAAGACAACTCTGAATTCAAAACTGAGCATGGAGCTAGCAACTTCAACCCATGAAAAACTTCCTTGTTATGGAAACCACAGTAGCAACGCCTAGCATGTTCACGCTATGGATCATTTACTCCATCATTGGAGTGTACAGAACTATATATCTCACGTGTGTGTGTGTGTGTGTGTGTGTGTGTGTGTGTGTGTGAAATTTATTTTCTACAGCATCCTCTGATCTTCCTTTTGTTTTGTCATAAAGAATTTTAATGTGTCACAATTTTTGCACATTTGCATCATTATCTACCTTTTACTCTTTTGTTCATTGTCATTGATATTGATATCCAGCCAAAATGTGTGTTGGTTTTTCATCTATTCCTTCACCATCTCTAATACCATCATTCACCTGGTTTTTCATTTCTTTCTAGCTTCTCAACCTCTTACCTCATACCACCTCCTCACATTCTGACACTATTTTCTGTTTAGCTTTCTTGATCAGTAACCATAACAGATTCCAGCTCAGAAGGGTCAGGAATCGAGCGGATACTACACTTTGATCTTGGTTAGAAAACCATAATGTTTTTACTAACAAACAGGATAATGGTGTAAATTATTTATTCAAGTTAATTAGGATAGATTGTTACTACATTTCTAGACCTAAATCACATCTATAAGTTAGCAAAAAACTATTCAGGAAAAAATACTAGCATTCAACTGATGATTTATACTTTTTTATCATTTTTTTTCTAGATTGTAATATTATTTTAGTTTGTAATCATAATTTAATATATGGCCAGCTACCCATTTTCAAGCACACCTATCTACTAAAGTAGCTAGCCAATCCCTGTGTAGACACATGTTCTGGCACATTTTGTATGTGTTCAACACCAACAGGACTGAGCTGTGCTTTATATTGCAACTATGCTAGTTACAGTTTCAGGGAAAAACAGATAATATGGTCTTGTGTGTATATAAACTGATGAAAGCATTAGTGCCTATTGTGGATAGCACAATAGCCAATTACAGATTCTTAATGTTTATGATCTTCAAATCAGTAGGCACCAGACATATCCAGCAGGACAGTTCAGCATCCTTTAGCTCCCATAGATATGAAAACAGAAGGTCCACCAGGGTCACTTGGGTTCATGGCAACACTAATTGGATCCTGGAGGAATGACAATGTGTAAAGTGGTTTTATGAGTCTCACAGTTCCAGTTGTTTCAGACTGAGGATAGAGTTCAGACCCCATGAAGCCATGAATACTGACAAGCAGTGTGCAAGCTGGTTGTAGTTCTATGAAAGTGTTGGGCATGTTTTTGTGGCATAGGTTGTCTCTACTGATCAACCTAAACAGGTCATTGATTGGTGATTTCATGAACATTTGCAGCCATTAAAAGAGTCCCTATATTCCAACAACAATGGGTTACTCCAGCAGGATAACGTGGCATGCCACTAGGCTCATGTTACCTTAGAATGAGGAAAATTCTGGAGACTTCTGATGAATAGTTAGGCCGACATGAGCTCAGTTTAGCATTTACAGTATGCGGTGAATAAGTATATTCAATATCCTACACCTACAAATATAAAGGAATTGTAGACAGTTATCAAGATGGCATAATCAGTTCTCCAGAGGTCTTCCAATCACTTGTAGAATTGATGTAATATCAAATTACTACATTTGGCTGGTCTAGAAAGGGCCCAACATGATACTAGACAACTATCCCATGACAAGTGTGTGTATATATTGCAGAGGGCATCAAGAGACTCATATCAAACAAGAATGTTTAGGTCCTAGTTTAGTGCTCAAATCTAACCAACAAGATAAAAACAGACAGGGTTTTTTTTTTTTTTCTTTTTTAAGTAAGTTTAATTTTTTTTTTTATTTTATTGAAAAATAATAAACATCTCTGATTTCATTCTATCCTTCACTGCATTGCACACATCATTTTAGCTAAAGTATTATATTTCTATGTATATATTAAAAGAAGTAAAATGTGAATAAATTTTGTAATAAAAATAACTATCCAAAATCTATTAAAAAAAAAAAATCATTAAAAGGTTAATGACAAGTCATCTCTATTTATATTGAAAATGTTAGATTTTTATGGCTGTTAAAACAAGGAAAATGTGAATATTACAAAATTTACATCATGCTTGTTTTAATATATCCATAGAAAGGTAACACTGGTTAAAATGATGTACACTTTATCATGGAGAGTAGGATGAAATCAGAGGTATAAATATAGAATGGTTGAAATTTAAATTAAAAATTTGGAGCTTGACTATTGAATAACTGGTTTAAATTTGCTTTGCATTTTTTTCTAACAAAGCTGACTGATTTGTTATATTATATAGTAAACATAAGACTTAAAGATAGCCATTAAGAAAAGTCGTTTAAATTTTTGTTTGTGCTTTATAGAAAAAAATAAATATTTGGATTGTGATTTACGGAAGAAATGCCATTTTAAAATTAATGCTGAGAAAGATTAGTCTAAAAAATAACTAAAAATTAAATTCATTTTTTAATTTTCTCTCAAATTATTCTTAAGTGTCAAATTGGTAAAGATGTACAAGGGTGGATTAATAAGCCTGTAGCCTGACAAAGAGTCTCTAAATTTTGATCTGTAATTATCACAGTATATTTTCACATCTGTGATTAATATTTACAACTGAATTAAGTGCATTGACAGTGAAGGAGATTATATTAGAAAAATATGTATAAAATAAATGAATTTTTTTTTTTTTTATACACACATCAGGCCAACGACTTATTGATGCACCCATGTATATATGCAATATAATTAAAAATAAAAAAAATAATCCTAGTTTCTAAAAAGTTATTTTGAGATAAAACAATGAAAAATGATTTTATTGGTACTTTAGTGAGGCTAGGAAGCAAACTATTTTGTGAAGACCTCAACTGTGCATTTTGGACATGCACAGAAAAATAAGAATGTGGAAGAGGAACATGCAATGTTAACATGAAAGAAGCAAGAATTCATTTCTTTCAACTGACATGAAAATCAATAGAATTACTGCAACAATCAATCAACAGACTTTCATTCTACTTAATTGGACATGTACTAAGACAGGACTGTCCAAATAATGTCAGACATAAAAAAGGAGAAAGAAACATGTCAACATTAATGGTCAAGATTTTGAGTGGCAAAAATAAAGAAATTGTTTTTAGCACTGAAACTGGTTAGAGAATGGAATTATTCAGTTAATAACTTTCTTCTTTTGGAAGATTAAATCCAACAAAAATTTTTTTTTCTTTCTATTTTTAAAATTTCAGGCAAAATTTTAAGATTATTTTCTCTAATATGTTTTCTTTTTATTAATGAAGTGCTAAAGACAATTGAACAAGAAAGAGGCACAAACAAAACATCAAATAAAACAGAAAAAAAAAGAAACAGAAAAACAGACAATATACAAAATTGACTAATATATTCATGCAAAATACACAATTTTTTATACATGCAAGTAAATTTAAGCAAAAACAAAACAAAAATGAAAAAAGAATGAAAAAAAAAAAAAAATGCACACTTTAAGCCAAAAATCAATTTTAGATTAACCTTGTTCTAAGTAAACATTTTTATGATTTACACTCATCAGAGTCAGTTGCTTTTGGTAACAAACAAGTACCTGTGAGGGTTATCTCATGCTTAACATTTTCTATTATACTTATATTTTTTTTTTTAGCACTGAAAGATATTTAAATCTCTTCACAATGATATAATGATTATCCTTTTGTTGTCTTTTTGCAACCTACAGACTAGTTGGATGGTTCTATTATTTCAACACCTAAATTTTCAAGTTACAAAAACATCAAAAAATTTTGAGTTTAGTCAACTGCACTTTTGCTTATGTAGATTATAAATTCACATTCTTTGCCTTATTTTATGATTGTAAATTTAAAAATACATCTCTTTAGAAAAAAAAAAAATCTTGAAAACAGAAAAAAAAAAAAAAATATATCTCACAAATGGTTATTAGTCTTACCTCAAAAAGGATTATAGAAAGTGATATTTTAGAGCCAATTTTTATTGGCTAGAATACAGATAGGGAGAAGCTTGTCAAAATAAATTGTTGATAGAGAAAAAGGAGACAAGTTGTATAGAGGGCAATGAAATTTAAATATTTAAACCATTTATTAATAACAGACTTTACAATAAGAAAATATCTTTGAAGTTAATCTTTGTTGAAGGTAACATACAGATAATGAATTTACCTATTTTCAACATTGAACCATGAAAGAGGGTTGGATGATCAAAAATACAATTTCTATGAGAATGTCTATAACAAAAAATATGTTGAAGATAACACAAATCTGAACTACTTAGCACCAATATTTAAATACTGTTCAAAGCTTCAATATCAATTGTTCTATCAAAATTATCATAAGGGATGTTTAAGAGGAAGCATGAAAACATTTTTAGTATTACCATGACATTTTTTTTTTTAGTTTCTAATAGGAATAAGGAAGCTGACATGTCACACATACAAAATGTTCTGTAAATTGATTCTTTTCAATTTCTACTGAATGCATCTATTGTTGAATGTTCCTGTGTAATTAGAGAATATACCGATAAAAAATGTGGGATTAACAAAAATATATGTTCTGAGAATTTGAAATGAAAAGTTAATATTCAACCCATTTTGTATGAGTTGATAATTATAGATCCTCACAAAGAGAAAAGTAGATTTTTCACTCGAGAAGAGGTAATAGCTGTTACTTCTAGCAATGATGATTACCCAAAATAATGTCAATAGTTTATGCTTCCAAAACCTTATCAAGAGTTTTTTAGCACTAGAATGTTATATCAAGTGATATTGGATCCCAAATGCATTAAAGGGAAACACACTATTTAAAGCTCATTTTTTTTCCTTTATTCAAGAAATTATTAAAAAAAAAAAAAAAAAAAAAAACCCTTTAAAATAAAACAGTGGTACCTTGACTAATGAGTTTTTCAAGATACAAGCTGTCTCCTGGATGATAGTTGAGAGCTTAAATTCAGGTTACAAGCTGCTTCAAATATGCCACTGCTTGTTGGTGCAGTGAATGTTACAGTGAACACTGCAACATCTATCCAGCTTCTTGTGTCTCACTCGTTCATTAAGTGGTTAGCTCACAGTAGAAGCATCAGTGTTTTGCTAGCATTTGTGCTTGCAGTTATTTTTCAAAACTTTGTTTTTTCTAACAATGGGTCTGAAGAAAGTGAGTGCAAAAGACAGTGCTGAGAAGAAAAAGTGAATGATGTGCATTGAATTAAAGAAAGAAATTATCAAAAAACATGACCAAAGTGTGTGTGTAGTTGACTTGGTGAAAGCACTTCTATGATCTGCACCATACTGAAGCAAGAGGAGTCAATAAAAACTATAACACCAGCCAAGGGCATTAAAATAATTTCTAAACAGCAGATATCTATCCATGAAAATATGGAGAAGCTGCTGATGGTATGGCTGACAGAGAAGCGGCTTGCAGAAGATACTATGATGAAGGCTATAATTTGTGGGAAGGCACAAGCTATTTACGCTGATTTACTGCAGCAGACCCCCGGCACTTCAACACAGTCATTTAAAGCCAGTCTGGGATGGTTCAAGAATTATTAAAAGATGATTGGCATTCACTCCACTGTCAAGTGAAGTACTGAGCATGGATATGAAGGCAGTTGAGGATTACCTCAAAACTTTTGCTGGTATTATAACAGCCAAAGTATACATCCCCCAGCAAGTGTTCAACTGCGATGAGACAGGACTTTTTTGGAAGATGCCAAGGAGGACTTATATAACAGCAGAGGTGAAGAGAATGCCAGGCCACAAACCCATAAAGTATAGGCTAACCCTGGCATTGTGTGCCAATGTGAGTGGTGACTGCAAAATTAAGAAGCTGCTCATTTATCATTCAGACAACCCCAGTGCCTTTAAGTCATATAAGATTCTGAAAGAAAAACTGCAGGTTATGTGATGGCAAACCAGAAGGCGTGGATCACCAGGCAGTTTTTTTGTGGAGTGAGTGAATTTGGTCTTTGGTCACAAGGTTAAGTAAAAGCAAATGATGTGCATTGAAAGAAATCATCAAAAAACATGACCAAGGTGTGTATGTAGTTGACTTGGTGAAACAGAGTGTAGCACTTCTATGATCTGCACCATACTGAAGCAGGAGGAGTCAATAAAAACTATAACACCAGCCAAGGGAATTAATATAATTTCTAAACAGCAGATATCTATCAATGAAAATATGGAGAAGCTGCTGGTAGTGTGGTTGATGGAGAAGCAGCTTGCAGGAGAATCCATGATGGAGGCTATAATTTGTGAGAATGTACAAGCTATTTACACTCATTTGCTGCAGCAGACCCCAGGCACTTTGACAAGTGAACCAATTAAAGCCAGTCATGGTTGCCTTGAGAATTTTAAAAAGAGAACCAGCATCCACTCCATTGTTCGGCATGGTGAGGCATCAACTGAGAATATGAAAACAGCTGAAGGATACATCCTCCAGCAAGATTTCAACTGTGATGAGAGAGAAACTTTTTTGGAAGAAGATGCGAAGGAGGACTTCTATAACAGCAGAAGTGAAGAGGATGCCAGGCCACAAACCCATGAAGGATAGGCTAACCCTTGCATTGTGTGCCAATGTGAGTGGCGACTGCAAGATTAAGCTGCTGTTTGTTTATCATTTGGAAAACACCAGAGCCTTTAAGTCAAATAAGTTTCTGAAAGAAAAACTGCAGGTTATGTGGAGGGCAAACTTGAGGGCATGGGTCACCAGGCAGTTCCTTGTGGAGTGGATGAAATTGGTCTTTGGTCCTGACATTAAGTATTTTCTCCAGGAAAATAATCTACCCTGCAATACCTCCTCCTCCTGGACAATGCACCTGCTCACCTACTTATCCTTGAAGTGTTCAAGTTTATAAAGGTTCTATACCTTCCACCCAACACCACCACTATCCTGAAGCACATGGACCAGCAAGTGATTTCTAATTTCAAGATGCTATTCACCTGTTCTGCCACTGCTTTGAGTTGATGGAGAGCACAAACCTCACCCTTCAAGAGTTCTTGAAGGACCAATATAACATTGTGATATTCCTTAGAATTATTGATATGGCCTAGCAGGGTGCTACAAAGAGGACCATGACCTCTACGTGGTAGAAGATGTGGCCCGAGGTTGTGTCTTGAACAGACTTTGAAAGACTTGAGGCTGAAGCAGCTATGGTGGAGGAGATCGTATCCCTCGGCAAGTCCTTGGTCCTGGACATGAATGAAGGAGACATCAATGAGCTCATCGAGGAACCCTCTGAGGAACTGACAATAGAGGAGCTAAAGAAGCAACAGATGCAGCAGCACATGGAGATTTTGCAGATGATGCTGAGGGGGTTATCTCTACAAGTGAGATAAAGGAAATGTGGGAGAAACTTTCAGACTTTATTCAAAAGAAACATCCAGAAAAAGTTGCAACTGGGCATGAGACAGTGCTATTTAATGACACTTGCCTAATTCATTTCAAAAACATTCTGAAGGGGAGGATGAAACAGACCTCACTGGACAGGATTTTATTGAAAACCTCTGCAGATGAAAGTGAGGAAAGTGTGACAAAAAGGGCAAAAATCAGTGAATAAGATTCAGTTATTCAGTTCAACCTTTCTCCTCCATCTGTCAGCATCTTCAAGTTGTCTGATCTCCAAGGTAAATGCTGTACATTATACTTAATAAAACCAGTTTATGGCAGTACATTCTATTGTATTGTGTTTTTATACAATAATCATTATTTATAAGTAAATTTTTATTATTTAAAAACATGTAACAAAAATTTGCAGTGTTTTTGGGGGTCGAAAATGGATTGATGGCATTTCAATGGGAGAAAATTGATTTGACATAGGAGTAATTTGAGTTACGAGCTCTGTCACAGAATTAATTAAATTTGTAAGTCAAGGCACCACTGTAATACTTGTTTTATATGTTCTGCTGTGTTAATTTAATGATGAAAACGTCTGGGAGATGCTTAAACTAATGATAAACAAATCTTTGTATGGAATCAAATGCATTTTGGTGGTTATTTGATTCATGTGCAGATGCATCTAAATTTACCAATTTAAAATTGGTTTCTTGAGACAAAAGAGAAGCCTTACCAACTCAATATTGTAGAATAGACAAGAAGTTGTGTTTTTAATTTTTGATTAACAAAACTAAGAATGTCTATTTTCAAAAAAAAAAAAAAAACTATAATGGTTACAAATTTCAAAAGCAATAAGAAAATTGATGGTTAATGCCAAAAAAAAAAAAAAAAAAAAAAAAAGTAAATGTGATAATGAATTTGCAAGTCACTTAGATGAAACACTGCCCGATGGGAATTAATATTCCAAAATTATATCTAACAACAAAGAGAAAAAGAACTGACCAAAATAGAACGTGACAACAATTTCCATGCAAAGAACAGACAATTGCAGATAGATTGTTACATGAGAATATTTTCTTAACAAAAAGTTGCAATTTGACCCCAAATTATCAGGTTTTTTTCTTCTTTTAACTTTTTTTTTCCTGTCAAATAATATCCCATATTAGATAATGAAGATGTAAGGGAGATTCATATAGCCATAGAATAAAGTTGTTTTAAAGATAGAATAAATTGATAAATTCATATGGACAACTAAAATTTATATTCATCACAAGAAATGTATAAAGCTTTTATAGAAGAGATGCAGACAACAGTAGATTCCCCCCCAGCCTACACATAAAAAAGATCAATTTCTCTTGATTGTGTAGCTTTTAAACAAATATAAGGTTAATTTAAATTTTCTTCTAAGTGATTATTTATTAATTTTTCTGATCTTATTTGTGTTACTTTTTATCACAATGTTCAGGTCATTTTTATATCCGATGAGCATTAGTGAAACATAGACCAGAAATAAACAGAGGATAAGGATTACAAGTTCAATTTTCATAGCAAGCTGATTCTTTCTAATCCATGCTGCTTACTTAATGGTCATAGGATGTAAAAATGAGGAGAAAAAGCAACAGAGTGAAAAACAAATCAAACATTTATAAGGTTTCAGTTAAGAAATTATTATAATTATTACATGAATTTCTACTAATTAAAAAAAAACAAAAAAAAAAAACATTAAAAAAATGTTTTTCTCAGTAAAATTTGAACCTAAAATGAAAATGCAAGTTTTAATTGGAGATGACTGGAACTGGAAAGCAAAGAGAAAGCATTGTCCACTCTTTATCAAATTGACTTATCTGTATTTTGTAAATATGGGATTGATGACAACTCTAACAAATGGAACAGATCTACTAAGTAGATAAACCAAAACTCCAAAGAACAGAAATTAAATTGAAAATGGGGATAAGATTGGTTCATGGGACTTGTGTGACAAGCCCTGCATTCTCCAATAAAAGTATGACAAAACCAATAACATCTCATACGTAACTCCTTATTTCATTGTTTCAAAAGTATGGCAAAGGATAAAGTAAAGTTGGTGAGTTCTAGTTGAAAGACAAAGAAGCCAATCTCATTATTTCAGTTTATGAGCGCAACAAAAATGATTAGCTGAATTATCAAAGTGAGTCTTTCTGATGATAGAATAAGTCAAGAGAATCCAAGAAAATGATACAAGTTGAGATTTAAAAAAAAAAAAAAAAAAAATCAGTAGTTTGATGACATGTGACAGAATTAGTTGTAATAGTTGTTATGACTAAAAGAAACTAAAATTAATGTCCTTTAAGAAATGGCTCATCAAAATAACTCATCAACATGGATGAGTTGAATATAAAGTCCATCACATGATGTTTTCATGGCAAACTGGTTTAGTTGAAGTCCTGAAATTGAATTTACTGACCAGTGGTCAGTGGATAAGATTTGTCAAAACAAAACTACAGCAACACAGATAGGTAAAAAAAACTATCCAATATCTCATATGCGACTAAGGTAATTTTTTTCTTAATTGTATAGATATTAAATCCAATTTTATAGTCTATTTTGATTTTGGAAGCAGAATAATAAAATAAAAAAGCAAGAAACAATCTAAGCAGCAGTAAACAAAACAAATTCAAGATTTGATCAGCAAGAATACATACATTTAAAATTATTTCATAGCAACTTGATTTTACATTCACACAGGTATATAATCATATATATATATATATATATATATATATATATATATATAAAAATTAGTTATGACAAAAGTAGAAATGAGAAAAACCTTTTTTATGGTTATTAGCACTTAAAAACTTTGTTTTCAACTTAGCATCAATGTTAATGTAAAATTATAAGATTTGAAAACTAAAGTATAACATAATCTGTATGATAGCCCAAGTATACAAAAGAAAATCTAAAATTAGATTTTTCCTTAAAATTTCAGATTTTACAAGTATTGGGATGAACATTAATATACTGGGTCAGAACAAAAGTTCACAACATTCTAAGTGAATTTCAAAGATAATATTTATATATTTGTAAATAAATTTATTCAATCACATATATGCCATTTTGCTCCACTACTTTTTTCCACCATTGAGGCAGCTTCATGATTCCATCCTTCTAGAACTTGGCATCTTTCTGAGTGGTGAACTAGTCAGTGTTTATTTATAGGCTTCCAGAGAATTGAAATTCTTCTCATTAAGAGAATTTTGTATGGATTGAAATAAGTGATAATCTGAAGGTGTAAAATCATGGGGAGCATGGCAGGTGCAGTAGGATATCCCAGCCACACTGTACCAATTTCTACTGAGTTTGCATAGAGATGCAAGGCCTAGCATTGTCTTGATGGAAGCAGACACTTTTCTCATTGGCCAATTCTGGATGCTTTTCATTGATTTCTGCCTGTAATTGGTCCATTTGGGAATAGTATTAAACTGATTTTAATCTGATTTTGTGAATCAAGCTTGTAATGCACAATACCTTTCTATTCCCACCAGATATACAGCATCACATGATTTTTTTTTACACTTCCCATTGTTGTAAACAATCTGTTTTTCATTGCCTATGATTATTCTTTATAACAAAATAGTTTGTTTTTTATTGTGTTTGAGCAGAGAATTGCAAATGGAAATGCATTCCATTAAATCATGAGGTACCCAAACATCATAGTGATTCATGTACCAAAGTGTTTTCATATGCTTTTCATTACTCATACAAGATATGTAGAGCATCTCTGATGTCCTGTGTTGTGAGCTGAATTATTTTTAATCAGTATTTCAATTTGGTCATTACTAATGACTGCAGGTCTGCTAGAAGTTTTTTTACAGATCAAATTTCTACTCCTGAACCTAGCAAACCACTTACAAACAGCTATGGCACCATCTCCATAAATAGCACATCTTTTTTTCTGTGTGTACATTGATTTTCCTTTCCAGAAATAAAAAAAAAACACTAAATGATGAAAATGCATCTCATTTTCCTCTATTTTCACTTACAACATAAAAACATTTAAAATTTACAATCCACACACGAATCATTTAGAAAAACGTGTTGAAATGTCACCTTTCAGAATGTATATAATAAATTTCAGTCATGTGTTAACGGAAATCACATGTTTAAATGTCACCTATTGAAAATTGCTACGTTTTCCCCCCAACCCAATAGAATAATTTTTCACTTCAGTGATAGAAAAAAAAAATCCTATATAGATGTATAAATATGGAGGATAATGCTAATAGTATTAATATTCCTTAAGTGAAAAGTTCAGGAATAAATAATAAAATATCCTCAATTCCTTTTACATCTTTTCATAAAAGATAAAAATAACCATAAATGCATAGGATCACATAGACAATTTTGTTAATATATGCAAAACTAAAACTTCAGAAGATCAAAAATAATTTTTAAATGTAGAATAATTAAATTTCTATGATTGATTTTTGTGTGGCTAAAAAGTTCATTCTGTTTTTGTTAGATGGCATTAAATGAATCTGGTTTGAACTTTTTTAAAGAAAAAAAAATCACATTTGATTGTATTGTGATAGCTGTCCTATGAACAAGCATAAAAAAAAAAAAAAAAAAAACCCAAACTGATGTATTTTTGTTTATCAATTACAATATTGAAAATAGGAGAAAATAATATTTTTGGCATATTATACATTTATTTTAAGGTAAAAATGTGATTCAAGCACCCATACACATACAAGAAGATTTGTGCAGTTTATAGTGAAGGTACTGTGAATGATCAAACGTGTTAAAAGTGGTTATGTGAAGATTAATATTGGAGACTTCTCACTGAAGGATTCTCAACAGTCAGGCATACCAGTTGAGGTTGATAGCAATCAAATGAAGACATTACTTAAGAATAATCAACATTATACAATGCAGGGCATAAGAAACATACTCAAAATGTCAAAATCAAGCATTGAAACTCACTTGCACCATCTTGCTTATGTTAGTTGCTTTGATGTGTGCCTTCCACATAAACAAAAAGTAGCGGACCACATTTCTGTGTGTAATTTGCTGCTTAAACAAAGAAAAGTTCTGTTTTGGAAACAAATTGTAAGAGGCAATAAAAATTGGATACTTTATGACGATTTGAAATGCAAGTCATTGCAAAGCAAGTGAAATGACCCGTCACTAACTGTCCCAAAGGCTGGTCCTCATTCAAAGTAGGTGATAACTATATCAAATGATTAATTTGAACAAGTATTGCTTCCACTTAAACCAAAGTCAGTAATTGACAAAAAGCAGAAGTCTAGAATTAGTTAAGAGTAAAGACATAATATTCTATCAAGAAAATCATATACCACATGTTTCTTTGGTGATCAAGTAAAAATTTCTTACAGCTTAATTGGAAAATTTTCATACACCTGCCATAGTCACCAGATATTGCAGCTTTTGATTTTAATACATTTAGAAAAAACATTTTATAGAACTGTCTTCAGGAAGAAAAACAAAGTTCATTTCTCTGAAAAATTGCAAAAGACATCTAGAGTAATTATTTATTGAAAAAAGATAAAAAGTTCTTGGAGAACGGAATTATGAAGTCGCCTGAAAGATGGCAGATGATAGAATAAAATGGAAAATACGTTCCATAAAGTCAAACTTGAAAGCAGTATAGATTTTATTTTTTACTTAATAAACTGAATGAATATTTTAGCCACACACTTTAAAATAAGCATTAAAATGTCAAGTTCTTTCCCTTTTTTTTTTTTTTAAAAAAAAGATAAATTTAAACATTTTATCAATTATATTTTCTTAGATTTTTTTTAATATTAAAATGAATCTGACAAAGGTAAGTAATAATCTTAAAATTTATTTTAGCTCTGGTAAAACTAGATCACTCTTAAATAAATTAAAACCAAGTTGCCATGTTGTAATTAAATGTTATGCTGTACAATCAAAATAAAATCCACTACTACATGTGATCAGTAATTCTGCACTATAATTGACCATACAGGCATGATTTAGCCATTGACAAGTCAACAACAACAATAATAATGAAAAAATATACAGAAGAAAAATTACATAAAATTTCAAAGCAACATTCATGATCCACAAGAGCACAAGTGAATACTAGAAAAACAGCTCATCTATAAGGATCAATGATAATGTGTGTGCATGATTGTATATTTTCAATATGATTATTAACATATTTAGTGCCAAAAGGACATTAACATTTTTGCTACTTTACATGTTAAGTAACAGACAATATTAACTAATGTCCCCCTTTGTGAAATGTGTACATAGTTTTCACAGTTTTGCACATTGCTGTGACTAATTCTTGCTTTTCAATGATGCTACTTAGTCTGTAGGGAATCTCCATTGTTTTATTTTGGGTCCATACATACTTGTGCTCATTTCTATACATTGGCACTGGAACTATTATAGAGAACTTCATATTGGGTTACAATGTTAGCAAATTTTAAATCGTAAAACTGTATAAAAAGACAAAACTAAAGTTTAACTTTATGTTTTGTTATTCAAGCATATTTAACTTTCCTGATATCATGCTTAATTTTCTAAAACATGACCCAACATTTTCTGAGATCAATCCTTGAAATGAGGGCAACTTGTGGGTAAATACACAAAGTTTAGCTGAAATCTGCTCAGGATTCTCAGAGAAGTTCACAATCCTTTCTTACACAGAAATAATATTACTCCAGTGGTTTGGGATTTTCTGATAATGGTAGAAGACAAGATTAATGTTAATCTATTGTTTGTGGAAGAAAATAACATTATGCTGGATTTATCAGTGTCTTTTTATAGCATTGATGATCAGGAGAATATAGACATACAAGGAAAGCAACTTAAGCTACAGGATTGCTTCCTTCTGCATACTCTTCCTGCAATATAAAGAAATGTGTCTAGTAATTAAATACAATGGATTAAATTCAATGAGATATTGGATTTTCTTAGATTTGGTGCTGGTACTTTGTATCTTTTACACAATCATTTCCGTTTTTGTGTTCTTATGGGGATGACCATAGTGTGTGTGTGTGTGTGTGTGTGAGAGAGAGGGTGTCTGAAGATGATGATCTGGACAATTTGACTCTCCAAGACAGATGCAGAGATATTGCTAAGTGTAAGGTTCCAAGCACATTGCTGAAACACACTGTCACTGAGGAGAGGAGCATCATGCAAAGATGATAAGGCAGCAACAAATACACAAGGTTGGAGGGTAGGGGGAGATGGGAGGAGGGGAAGAAAAAAGAAAAAAAAAGGAGGATCCAAAAAGAACAAGCCACTTACCTGGTTTCTTGAAAGGTGCATTGGAGAAAGGATCTGAAGAATCCGAGCCAGACATGACCAAATCTTCTCTGCTTTTCACATTTGATATACCTACAATACAATGACAATTTTATCAGTCTTATAGAAAGAGAGCAGAAAGGGAGGGAAAAATGACAGTACCTCCAAGATATTGATGTCTGTTACTTCTGACAACATTTTGAAAAGAATGAGCAAGATATTGAACTGGTCAAATGACAATCAAATTTATGCTTATTAACTTCTATGAGGATTTGAAAAGACAAGGAGGGAGAGGAAAAGAATGAAAGGAAAAGCTTCATCAGGGAATGACATATGGAGAAAAGGAAAGGGTTGCCCCAGTGTAATTCTCTCTTATGTTCGTAGATGTCTCACGAATGCAACTGTTTCTACATTGCAATTATATTTTCACTGAATAATTATGATAAAATAAGTAATAAATTAATATCTACATTGATATTAGTGTATTTTAAGTCAAAACTAATAGAATGACACATTTTTTAAGCAAATTCAGTCATTATGAAGTTTACTATCAGTAGCCTGTGAGACCAATATGCTGTCCACTTTTATAAACTACTCAACATTTTATTTATAAAAGACTGATTATAATTGCTACACTTACAAATGATATTATAAAATACTATATTTAAATTGACATTTGATTTAGTCATTACTTGGATAGTTAATATAAAGTTTATTTGTTACTTTGTAGTATGATTGGAATTTTCAAGATGTCATTTTTACTTACTGCTATTGGAACCTCTTCGAATTTTATCAAATTCTTTCCCAAAGATAATATCCTCTGTATATGAACTAAAATTATCCTCTCCAAATGGATTCCATTCTGACATATCCATAGATAGTGGCCTTGAAAGATTAGGGGACCTGAAAAAGAATTTAAAAAAGATACAAAAATACATTAAGTAAACTATAAGTTTTGCTAAGATGATTTTTTAATGTATTAAAAAAACAAAAAGATGACATTCAAATATGCACATTTTGAAAATGGTAATACATAAATGTATGATGGCTGATTGGGTCATGTGATCATGATTTACTTTATTTAATAATCAATGACTGATATCAACATTATAATTTTAGTTGCTAAGATATTGAAGCATTAATATAAAAAATAGCATATACGACAAGGATAAGCTTACATCTCAGGAACTATATTTAAATAATTTTTATATTGAGATATATTATGAAAATTAAAATATAAACTATAATACAAGTAATTTAAGACTATAATTCAATTATAACTACAATTAAGTTTTCGAGTCCAGTTGCACTAATATTTTTAAGTTATAAATCAGAGAATTTATTTGCTGACTGGATTTTTTAACCAATAAAGAATTTCTTTCATAAGCACAGCACAAAACAATAAGACCATTATTATAAAAATAAAAAATTTCAAACATACACAAAACAACTCAAAAGTGCAAATCTTAACTTAAACACCAATCTAATTATGTACATTACCGGAGTGATTTCGGTAATATTAATCACAATGATGCAAGTAAATAAATATTTAATAAAGTTATATTCATTGACAATTATTCAATTCACTATAAAAGAAAATACAAAGGAGCTGCTTAATCATTTCACAAAACCTAATACTCCAAACATGAAATTTATCAGATTTAAAAAGGGAGTATAATTTTGGCCACCCTAATGTTGGAATGAAGCAGTGTCAAATAGCATCAAGATTAGGAATTCAAATTGGAACTGTGTGAAGATACAATTCATTAATAAGGGGAAGGAAACTAGTGTTTTGTTTGAATTGACCTGAACTATCAGAAGTGTCTTCATGCAATAAGGTGGTGTGTGTGTGGGGGTTCTTTTAAGACAGAAAGTGTAGCATAATGCCCAAATCAAGAATGAAAAGAGATATCAAACATTTAGCAGACAAAGCAGTAATTATGATGGTAAACAGATCATTGGAGACTCAGTACATTTTTATCTTTTCAGATAAATTTATTCAATTTTTGAACTGTGGATAGGGATGGAATAGGAGCATGACTTGCTTAAAGTCTCTGAAATTCATGAAAAATATCAGTTTAAAAACATTTTGCTCAAGGATTCCCAATATTCACTTATGGTTGTCAAATAGAAACAAGTTTTGTTTTTATGAAGCATAGAACTCTATACTACACAAAATATTAATGGCAAATTTAGAAAAGAATTAAAGTCACTCCTGATATAAATCCTACTGAAAATAGAGAAAACCTTCCACAAGATATACTTGATTATATTAATGAAATATATATTAATATATTTATAAGTGTATCTCAATAGGTTTATATTAATATATATTAACATTTTTAATACAATTTCATCAGATATTCCACAAAATAATACTGAAAATTAAATAAATTCATCGTCCCAAAACAAATTCTTCTTGCATTCAGATTGTGTAAAAAAAAAAAAAAAAAAAAATATATATATATATATATATATATATATATATATATATATATACACTTTTGTCAGGTTTCTATTTTTTTTAAGTTCTCTTCCCTTTTTTATAAAGACGTCAATTTTTTATCTCCCAAGAGAAACTTTATACCCTAAAATTTTTTAAACCTATTTGTAAATACACAGATGGGAAATAAAATTGCAACACTCTAAAAGTCAATGCTGATTTGGACCTGGGTTCTGTATATACATGCAAGAGAGTCTTTGGCTATCTCTTGATATCATAATACTTATACTATTGCACTGTCTCCGAGGTTTAGACAGTGATGTACACTACAATAAGGTTCAGTGTGACAGAGACCAGTGAAAGTAGGTGTCATATTACTGATATTCATAGTTCTATTAGAGCATTGAGAGAATGTCAGATTATAAGTGTTCAAGAAGATAGATGTTTTTGATGAATTTCAGCTCATACTGGACATGATGTGTCAGTAGTGCTTTGATGTTGACAACAGCTTTCAAATCCATATGCCAGGTTCTTGATGACCATGTAGCACCAATGTCAACCAGAATCAATATTGGAAGATCACAGAGTGTCTATGGCAGATTTCAGAGAAATGTGTGTGACAACACAAATTGCTGGGTATGGCTTATTTGCATATTTGCCTCTTGACAGATTTTTGCAACACTGTGGTGTATATCTCCAGTGGTGTCATGAGAGGGTTATCTGATACTCTGCAGTGTTCAGTGATGAGAGCAACCCTCCCCCAATTATGAAAGTGATGGTTATTTGTACATGTAACCAACCTGGAGTGTAACATTTTCCAGTGTGTATTTACTCTGGACATACAGGCCCTACCCCTGGCATCACAATATGACATAACATATGTTACAACTCTTCTTTGGTATTTTTGAAAGGAATAATGAAAACTACCATGTTCTATCTACCCTTTCTGCTACCATTCCTGCAACAGGAAGGTGGTGTATTGTTCCAACAGGATAATGCTTAATCATGTTTGTGCTGTTCACTATGTTCTGCAAGATGTATGAACTTCTTTGGTTGGCACAATCACCAAACCTGTCCATTCTAGAAACATGTATGGGCCATGATGAGACAACACCAGACTCATTTATCCCACCAACAACTTTACTGTATTGCATTAACAAGTGCAAGATATATGGAATAATTTACTGCAGGATGGTATTTACTATCTGTATGATCATATGCATGCAACAGTAAAGGCCTGTGTTAATGCATAAATAGGATATATAGTATATTGATATGGAATGTGAGTACTGTTGAGACACTCATTTTGAAACCCATGTACATGTTGTTATGTATACATGATCATTTAATGTAATTCAGCTATATCCAGGATCCAAAAGTTCAGTTTGGTGACTTCTTTTTTTTTTTTTTATTCCACTGTGCCAACATGTTGGTCATTGTTTTTGCTGACAGTGACCAACTACCAGCTATTCATATGCACAAATTTTGGAAAGGAGAAGGTTTTATGATTACATTTTAATCCTGCCACTCCCCCACCCCTGCACACACACACACAATCCAACTAGAGAAAAATATGCAGCAAGGTATTCCCCTAAAATTATTTTTAGCGCCATGCAGTCTTTTGATTTGAGCAAGAACGTGTCCCATATGGAAAAACTAGTGTCCTTAATATTGTGTAGTAGCATTACACATGGCACAGTGGAATAAAGAAGTCACCAAACTGGACTTTTGGATCCTGGATTCCCTTGCTGTATGTAACACCTGAAGCAAAGGTGGAATTGAACAAATGAAAAAGATTGTTTACTTTTGCGCATCCATGCTGAATCTTTCTTTTCCAAGTTGAGAATAAACCTAATCTTGTGTGTAATTACTTGGTGCTATCATGTTGGTCAGACATCCTATCTATGCTATTGTCGTCTGCATGCTTGTAACTAGCAACAAAGAGGTTGGCAAATAAATTAGATTGCATGGGACTGTGACAGGAGCCAAAATTAATAATAAATCTGTTTGCAGTTGGACTCATGGAGGATAAGCTAAGCAGGATATTTAGTGTCTGGTTTGATCTCAACCTCCAGCTGGAGTTAGCAGTTCAAAAGTGTACTGAAAAGTTCTCAACCTTACCCAAAAATGAATGACTTAGATCCATGGAAAGTACATGCTATTCTACATATTCATTTCATATAATTTAACCCAATTGGTACATTAATTTTCAAATTTCTATTCTGTTTTAACTACTTGGCTATATCCCAAAAAACTATGGCCATGACCTTTCCTGCTGACTTTGAGACCTTGAATTTTAACACTATAGAGAACCTGAGTGCCATCACTACATGTACTGTTGTTTGGTCTCTGGATCACAGTAGTATAAACAGGTTTCATGTTATTCCAAAAAAAAAAAAAGAAAAAAGAAAAGAAATCATGAAGAGATCATTGAAAATACTGCAAAATAAATGTTGAGATATTCACTAAATTGCATCTGGTTGACATTTGAACATTTGAGTACTTATTTGACTTCTAATTTCTGCATGCTCATCTGTACATAAATGCATTTGTTAGATATCTCCAGTTTCTCAAGAATTCTTTTGGCAGAGGTAGGATGGTTAATATTAGGTCATGAAAGTCATCAACAATTTCAATTTCATTAGTTGTTCTTTTCTGTACTGCACTTTGATTTTCAAAAGCTTTGCACTGGAAGTTGACACACCATTGTTACCAAATGTTTGCATTATATATTCAAGGATTACCTTTGGAATTTTCTTCTGAAGGAATAACAACTTCAATTCCTGCAAATTCCACATATTTTGTTGACATGGTTTAGCCAATGGTCAGAAGAAAATTAAAAATTAAGCATAAGGATCCTGTAAATTAGCACTTTAAAAAATAAAAGATCATTCTTTCCAGCTACAGTGATAAATAATACTTGGATTTTGGGAAGTGGGTTGAGTGATAAACTTTTCTGTTCCATATTCAATAAAGTTGTTACTGCAGTTAAGATATGGTCTGCAAGAAATCTTTTTTTGAAGAGGAGGGTTGAGATGTGGGAATTTATCAAATCAGTTGGAGTTTGACAAATGGGAAGGAGATCCTCCACTTCAAAGAATGTTGTTCTCTTTTCAGAACACCTTTCAAAATATCCAAGTGACATATGGGTTGTCTGCACTTAGTCCCAGTTTCAGCAGAGTGATAAATTGAGATTTCAGTTTCATAGGTGTCTTAGAAGATGAAAAATACAATAGTGAATACATACTTATCAAATTAAGTTTAGAGGAAAGGTATTGTGGTATGAGAAGGCTTTTATAATTTTTTTTTTTTTTTGCAAGTGAATATTGCATGAACAATTTTTAGAGAATAATAAGGATTTTTCCAGATAAAAGTCCAACTATTTAACCCATAGCTTATTTCATAAGGGTACTTAGCATGTGAATGTAATGAACCTAACTAGAATTCAGACTCAGCTTGGTGATTTCTCATTCAGAGCCACTATTCATTACACCACCCACATGTCCACCTTTTCTAAAGAGGATCGATCGGATGTTATTTTTCAACAAGACAATGTTCCTACCCACACTACAAAGACCATAACAATGACTTGAAAACAAATCCATTTGGCCTGGCTGGAGTTCAGATTTTAATCATATAGAGAATATTTGGTCTTACATTAAACACAAACTAACCAGGAAAGTTTTCAATTATTCATCAACATTAAATGAAATACTGACTTTCTGTAAAAAGCTGCTCACAAGGCTTATATATAACACACACACATACACAAGTCAATGGTTAAACTGATCATATACTAAGTTACTTTTTCTGTTTGACTCTTGCTTAATTCTTGACCATAAAAAAGCTTAATATTTTACTATTTTAGGCTCGACTCATTCTCTCCCTACTCCGACAGCTGGACATATAATCATGCCTCAACTTGTTCAGCTAACTTGGAGTATGAAAAATAACAAGCAAGTTGCCATATCTTTGACGATATTGTACATATTTATTATTTGAATTGTTTCCTTTTGCAATTTATTCAGTCTATAGCTGGTTAATATTTAATAGTATGCATGTTAGTAGGATATAGAATCTAAACAAATGTGGAGAAATGAGATAAACAAAGAAATTTTTTTGTTTTTCATTTTTACCAGAAGATTCCTACCTAAGGTGAAATGTGTTGTCATTAAAAAGCTTTTCCACCCATTTAATATTTTTTTTTTTATTTCTCAGTAATGAGGTTGCTCTTGAAGAGACAGTTTTGGAGAAAAATATTATTTGATAATGTTACTTGTGTCTTTTCTTTTGTGCATGTGCTTTGTGCTATAGATTCTGTGTCTTACCATTTAATTTGTCTGTCAGTGATAGCCAAAGATCTGTGAAATTTAATAGGCAGTGTTTATTAAAGAAATAAAAATACCACATAGAATGTAGATGAATCAGTGTGTGTAATACAAGTATTAACATTGGAAACTAATTTGAAGGATATATGTACTTTCATAAATACATATTTTCTATGATTACACTATATATATATATATATATATATATATATATATATATATATATATATATATATATATTTTCATTCGGATAGACTATATCTGTAAAGGAACAAAATGAATAAAAAGACAAGAGGAAATACTATTCTTGGCCAACATGTTCAAGAGGGAGACAGAGAGAGAGAACAGCAAAAATAAATCCCAGATAATAGTAAGACCATATCTAGATGACAACACCATTGCCACTAATGTCTTACCATTATGTAGGAGGTATTTCTGCCACACCCTGTGTGTGTGTGTGTGTGTGTGTGCATGTATATGAGAAAACTTCAAAATCAATAATGGTTTAAAACTGTTGCATCAGTTTTGATCAAATAAATTTAAATTTAACTTTTCCTTTTCAAAATTAATAACTTTTTATGAATCAAGGGTTTTGTATTAGTGATGACAAAAATCAATGCTGTGAGATGTGAAAAGGTAATTTTTCGAAAATGAAGAATTTGCTAAAAATATATAGCCCTAAAAATGAAATTTAAATTATTTTATATAAACTTTTGATTTATTGCAAGTCTAAAATGAAATTTCTTTAGCAATAAAACCTTGTTTTGTTGCCATCAATTGAAGAGAATAAAAAAAATCTGAAATATTAAGAGTAATTAATCCAATTCATCTCATTTAACAGACAATAAAGGCAAGTTAACAAAATTCAGCTTGTTCCTAGATACAAACAAGGATAGATTTTCAAGCAATTTTCAAAATAATTCTAACATGCAAACACAAAATATATAACATTTATATATATATATATATATATATATATATATATATATAGCATGCTACAAGACAAATAAGAACAAATGCATATGTGCACAAGAACAGTATACAGCAGAAGAGGAAAAGATTAAAAAAAATATGTATTCTACAAGGATCCATATTGAGATTCTTAAATAATGTCAAATAGTTATAATTATAGCAACATTAATAAAGTCACATGTTATTAAAATTTGAAATAGATAAACATGAAAATACAAGTTATGAAAGTGATTAATAATAAAATTATCAAAATATTGAGACATAGCTAGAAAACAAACTGCAGCATTAATTGAAAATAGGTAAAATAAAATAAGCTTGTGTCACAGGTAATTTAAAGAATGAATTTCTTTTTAGCCCCCACCCACACCTCTCATATGTTATTGCTCAATAAGTGAATAAATTCAACAATACCATGTCCCAACAATAAATCAGATTTTGAAATTTTCACTCACTAAATTATTTCTAAGTCCAAAGATACAGATAAAAAAAAAACCATAGTCAAATATATTCTCTCTCAATATATATATATATATATATATATATATATATATAAAATAAAAAAAGGCTTAAACACTAATATTCCATAATGGAATGACTATTATGCTTATCTCTATATGTATCATCGTGTACATTTATGTTATGTATTTTTATTACACGCCCAAATGTTTGAAATGTTACTTATTTAGATTTTAAATTTTAATTATATATATATATATATATATATATGTGTATGTGTGTGTGTGTGTGTGTGTGTGTGTGTATGTGTATGTATATGTATGTAAGTGTGTATATATGTATGTATGGAGGTGTTTATGTATGTATGTGTGCATATGTGTATATGTATATATATGTGTGTGTGCGTGTATATATATATATATATATATATATATATATATATATGCGTGTGTGTGTGTATGTATATACTTAGCTGTGTGTGTATGTGTGCATATATGTGTGCATATGTAGGGGTGTGTATATAGGTATATGTATGTGTATGTATGGATGTACATGTATGTGTATATATGTATATTTATATATATGTATATGGATGTATGTATGTGTAGATGGATGGGCGTATATGTAGATGTGTGTGTATATATATATGTGTATGTGTGTGTATGTTTTGGTATGTATGTACTCATATATATTTGTATATGGGAGTATATGTATGTAGATATATGTGTATATAGTTAGACGGATAGATATAGGGATACATTGTCTATTTGTTTAAATAATTATATAGAAATGTAAGGTTTCAGGTATATATGTTTATGTGCACGTATGCATATGTCTGTATGTATATATGTGGGTAAATGTGTGTGTGTATATATATATATATATATATATATGAAGGACTGGATGCGGATGTATGCATGTGTGTGTGTATGTCTGTGTGTGTATATATATATGTGTGTGTGTGTGTGTGTGTGTGTGTGTGTGTGTGTGCATGTGTATGCATGTATATGTATGTGAAAAGTGTGTGTATATGGATTTAGATGAATATGTGTATGTGTGGATATGTGAATATATTTTTATATGTGTGTACATGGGTATATGTATGTGTGTATGTGGGTACACGCCTATGTGTATGTATATACATGTATATGTTATTGTGTATATTTGCATGTGTTTTTGAACATAGAAATATAGGTCCTTGCTGGATTAGATAATCGTTATATTTATCTTCATATATTTATATTTGATTTGTAACCTGTAGTCGATATTAAATTTGTCAAATTTTCTCAGCGGCCCTTTAAGTAAACGCAATTTTACTTTCCTTCGTCCCATCTCTCTCCCCACCTCGTCTTTCCCTCCCTCTTATTCTAACAGTAGATTGTCTATGGTGTGTGTATGTCACCACGAAATGTATCTTTATGCATTAGACATCCGTCAACATTCATTTTTTTCTCTTAATTAAACCCCTTCCACCCATCTCTCTTAAAATTCTCTCTGTTAAGGTTTAATCTCCCTCCTCCTCATACTTACACTCTCTCTAAATTCTGTTTCTATTTCCAGAGTTGTTTTTTCTGTTTTCTTTTTGAATTTGTAGGTCTGATGAATTGGATCGTATTTATGATTCTGATGGAATAAATTATGACCATGGAATATTAGTGTTTAAGCCTTTTTATTATATCCTTACTCTGTCCTAGACATTGAGTTCTACCTGGATTCTTCCTCTTGGAATTTTTTTTTTTTTTCTAAAAATATACATGTATGGGTATTTATATGTATGTATATTTTCCACTAATATTATCTCTCTCTCTCTCTATATATATATATATATATATATATATATATATATATATATATATATATATATATATATATATATATAGTTAGTTCTTACAAGAACCAATGATGCATGTTCATTTGTGTAGAAACAGAATTGGTCAAATAAAACATTAAGCAGAAAGAAATCATTGCTCGTTTATAGCCTATAATCAAACATGTATTCATGAAGGATAAATACCTAACTACATATTATTTAAACTTTAATATAAAGAGATTTGTTATCATTTCTGCTGGGATTTATGTAGGGAAATAACATTTTACAGAAATATACAATTTTATCAACTTCTCAAATTTGTTCTGTCACGAGTATGCAGAATCTAAAAAAAAAAAAAAAAAAAAAAAAAAAGCGTTGCAAGGCAATCAACTTTTGCAGATAATATTTTAAAAAGGAAATTTATTTAAAAGATAAATCAACTCTCACCACACATACAAATAATACCAATGTAATATTGTAAATAATGTATATAAAAAAGATTTTTGGCAAAAATTTAAATCAGAAGGTCAAAGTTAACTAATCACTGAAGCGAAGGAAAAAAGTTGAGCATTGTTGGAATTTCCAAAATAAAATTATGGTCACTAAAATTATTTAATAGTTCTGCTTTTTTTTTTTTTTCAGATCTCACATAATTGGGCATGGTTAAAAATTTATAGATTTTCATATGCTTATTTCATATAAGTTCAAATTTGTGACAATATATTTAAGAATATCTATTGCTGTAAAATAAGTTATTTTATTTTGTAAAATGGAAAAGTAAGTAACTTTCATTCATCAATATCAAATGCTTATAAAAAATTCTGAAAGGCACACAATAAAAATTGAATATGAAAGAAGTATCCAATATTATGCACAACATTGTGAATTCTGTTATTTTCAAGTAAATATAAAAATTAGACAGGATGGAAAATTCAGTGGAAACAAAACATGGAAAGGGAAACAAAAATATTTAAAAAGGAAAAATATAAAATATGCACATTTTGTGAAATGAGGTTTAGGCAAAGGAAGGAAAAAACAAACAAAAAATATTCTAATTCAGAAAAATAATTTAAAATTTTCAAAATAGGTGGTGTTTGAACATGTGATTTCGTTTCACACGTCTGAAATTTTTAACATCTATAAATCTTTTGAAGCGTAACATTTTAACACCTTTCTATATGATTAATGTGTGAATTTTAAATGTTTTTAGCTTAAAAGTGAAAATGGGGGAAAACGAGATGCATTTTTATCAGTTGATGCTCTTATTTCTAGAAAGGAAATAATGCTGTATCAGCAGTAAAAAAGATAAGTGCCATTTATAGAGATGGTGCCATAGCTAAGAGTAATGGTTTGGGTGCTCCACAATTTAACAAAAAGCAAAACAGAAACAACAATTTTGATGTGAGAAAAATTTTGTTGTGGGAAAAAATGTAATGAGTCACCATTAATCACTACAAAAACTAGTCTGCATCCCAAGAATATAATACCGTATGTCTGGTGGGATTGGAAAGATATTGTGTATTATGTGTTTCTTCTGCAAAATCAGATGCTGAATTCAGACTGTTCTTGAATGGACCAATTAAAAAGGCAGCAATTGATGAAAAGTGTCCATAAATGGCCATTTGGAAGGGTGCTGTCTTTCATTAATACAATGCCAAACCTTATGTCAATTTGCAAACCCAGCAGAAATTGATACTTCACCCACTGTACCCATCCAACCTTGCCCCCTTGGATTACCATTTATTTTGATCCTTACAAAAATCTCTTAATGGGATGAATTTCAATTTTCATGAAGCTCACCATGTAAACCAGTTCCTCACCCAGAAAGCTGCCAAGTTCTGGAAGGATGGAATCATGAAGCTGCCTCAAAGATTACAAAAGTTAGTGGAACAATATAGCACATATGTGGTTGAATAAATCTCTTTACAAATATTGTTTTTGAAATTGACTAAAAAAAGTCTACAAACTTTTGTTCTGACCCAATACCAGCTATAAGTGTAACTAAAACTGCTAGAAAAGGAAATTCAGATGAGAGAAAGATTACCCCCCCTCCATATATATATATAAATAATTTAGATTAACATCATGAGTGGTTTAATACAAGATTAATTACAAATAAATAAATTTAAAAAAAATCAACTTACAAAGAGTGTTTGTTTTAAATGTAACAATAACATTGGCTGAGGTATTTTGCACATAAACAATGAATAAATAATTTTAATGGTATTTCCAAGGCAGGATTTATTTTCTTTTCTTACAATCAATCAGCCCTATATAGATTAGAATGAAAGTTAAAGCATTAAGGTTGGTATTACTATTGCTACAATAGCAAAGTTTGTACTCTTCCTCCCATTTTTAATTTATATTTGGCAGGGAATAAGACATTTTGACATACTAACATCTATCTGGAACACAATATTCAAAATCATTTCTTCCATCACCAAGGAAAACAACATTTTGGCTATTATTTAATGGAGAGAGAAAGAATAAAAAATCATATCCTATTTATTAATTTCTATAATTTTGTGGTTGAAACTTGGAATAAATTTATTTAAGATTTTTTTTTTTTTAAATTTCAAAATGAGATTAGCTCTCCATTTTTAACATTAAGATTTCTATATCTTATTGTAAATATTAAGTAGTAATATAAAAGCAGTAGCAACTATTATGAAAAGAAGGGAAAAAAAAGCATCTAAGACATCACACAGTAGCTGTTACTTAAAACAATGAAGGGGGAAAACGCAACTCAACAACCACACTTATTAATGGAAAAGGGAGATAACTAACATTCTTTTTTAGAATTCAGTTTTGTCATAGTAAAATAAGACAAGCACCATATTAAGAATTCATATATCCTATAATTGAACCAAAGACAATTTTTGTCAGCCTTTACATTTGAATACAAGATAGTGGTTTCTTTAGAAACCGAGCTGACAAATTTTCCAATTCCAATATATCACAGATTTTCTTGAGAAAGATATAGAATGAATTCAGAGAGAGAAAGAGAGAGACAACTCCCATCTCGCATATTTCGACATAAGTTTGGCTCTAAGGGAGATTACTCACATGTTTAAATTTATGGTTTTTTCGCCAATTACTTCGGGTCATTTGTATGCTGCAATTAAGTCTAAATTTATCATTTAAAAAATAAAATAAACTGGAAAATATTACACAAACCTGACCAAACAGAGTGTATAAAAAGAGTGGAAAAATATATATATTTGCTAGAATGCTCCAAAACTTAATAAAAAATATTAAAGAATTAAATAAATTTACAGTTCATTTAATTTAGTGTACCATATAAACATTTGTGAAAATTGATCAGATTAATTGAGATAATCACTGAGAGGATTTTGAATGGTAAATTTGAGTGACTAATTAACTTTAAAAACTAGTACAAACAATCAACTTTTTACAATACCACCACTTACTAGAAAAATATATTCAAATAAAATGTAAAATACCAATTCAGAATTTTCTAAGCATTTAAATCAGATCTTCAAGGCTTTTACTGTGTATCCAACTGTTTTAACAAATGTTACTGATGGTACTATTAAAAATATTGTGTGGAGAAATATAAAAAGTAAAACAGAAAACAATCATTCAACATATGGAAAAATTTGAGAATCATATTTAAACTAGAAGAAATAATCACATTAAGTCTCGGAGAAATTATGAGATAGTTATGTCTTAGCTGTCATAAATAATTACATTATGAAGATCTAGATTAATGTAAGAAAGTTTAATTTTGAGGGCATAAGGATGGCTGTATTGAAATCTCAATCCAAATGTCAAGCAAATAAAATGTTGTGTATGTTGTTGAAAATTTGAAATAGTCTTTTTTTTAGCGTCAGAAGAGAGTGTTCCCTCATTATCCCTCCCTTTTCTGTTTGTTATTGTACAAAGAGGATTTCTGTTTGAAGAGTCACGTTTTAAATATTGATTGTACTCTTTCAGTTGCTCATAATAGGGAATATTGGGTGTCTTAGGTAACTTGTCCTTGTGATGTCACTTCTCATTTCCATACAACAAGAATTTATGAGTGTCACTGCATGGATCAAGGATTTAACTCCTGACCAATAAGTAAACAGTATACACTTAACTAATGTCTTTACATCCCATTGAACAATCAGATGGTGTAATTATGAAACCTTAAACTAAAGGTCTGTTCTTTATTGATATGATAAGACAATACTAATTAAATTTTTGCAGTTGTTGAGTTTAATCTTTGGATAAAACTGAGAAATTCATATACTCTGGTGAAATGGAACAAACAGAAACTTAAGTACAAATTAAATAATATAAGAGATTCCTTGGCATGGATAGCAGAATGGGAACAGTCTAATCCAGTGGATTAGATAAAGGGTTAAGTTCAAAATTCCACAATCACTACTGAATATAACAGACACTTAAAGAAAGCTAAAAGTGTACAAGGGTCAAAACATTGTGATTATAACAATCAAAATGAGAACACCAGTTTGAGTAAATGACAGTTCCTTATAACACATACACACAATATATATATATATATATATATATATATATATATATAAAATGCATCAAAGCTCATTCCTTTTATAGGAGGCAGTTAGTATTGGAGAATTATTAGTTACTCACGGTCTAATGGACCCAATTTCAAAAACTTGATCAAAAAATAAATCTGCAGCACTTATAGTAAAGTGTAGGAAAATGCATTCTTTGTAGAAAAGATTATAAAAATGCACAGAAACTCATTGACAAGACAAAGGATTGGTGCATTTGAGTGTAATATGGATGGGGTCGGGTTAAGAGTAAGTATTAAGTGGGGGAAAGAAAAACAACAAAAGACAGGCAGACAAAGAGACAACATGCTTGTCAATAATGCAATGTGGCCAAAATCAAAACACTGGCTTGCCACCACATGTAAATGTATAAAACAATTATAAACTTATGTACATAAAATAACCTAATGGCTAAGAGTATAACACACCAACAGGATATCAGGAATCTAATTCTACAAAACCATACAGACAGAAATAGTAATCTTAACATCACAATTTAAATAACTCAAAGCTACTCCCCACCTAGGTTTCAGATTTGCAGTTTCTCTTTCCTGCTAAAAGGAATCCAGCTCAGATTTTTAAATAAGGGACATATCTTCACTGAAGTGATTCATTTACTAACAGACACTTACTTGGATACTTTTTAAAATCACATGGATTGTATGATGGGGTGCTGAAAAGTACCCAGCTAAACTCACTTCCCCAAATCTTTCTAAACACCAGATATTTTGGGGATGGAAATCCCTTCTTGTTCAGGCTAAACACTTTTCAGCATATCCTCTTATGCAACCCTGTCATTTAGGGTGAATTAAAATGAAAAGCAAGAAAGACATTGAAATCAGAAATTCCTTTTTTTTGGTAATATTGATACTTGGAATTTTATTGTATTATTATTTATCAAGTACACCTTTTTCATTAGATATTATATTTAGAAATGTATTTTATTCCAAAATGCACTATATCATTTACTAATTCATTTTGGGTGTGCATGTTTGTGCTGTCAACTGTAGAGTTACTAGTAATTGATATTAGATATTCTTGACTAATAATTCAACAATTGCTTTTTATCCTTTTGTCACATGAAAAAGTTGGGATGTGCTTATTCATAAGTACAACATGGAAGATAGATTATGTTTATGTACCTTTATGAAAATGATATATTTGAGAAGTAATGGTAATTTAAGATACCACAATCATTTGGCATTTGACTTTTTAAAACTTTTTTAGAAAGTCTAGAATATTTTTTTATTGTATTACATTCAAAGTGATTATAAAAAATATTAATAAAATAATATTGACATTTGCTATTCAGAGTTTCATGTAATAACAATCATCAAATGGATATAATTTGGAACTAATAACTGTTTATTGTTATTACATGAAACTGAGTAGTGGATTTTGATATTGTGTTAATAATATTATTATATGTAGACATTGTTGACTTTGAGCCATCGGTTTATTTTATATTTATGCTTTAGTTTTTACTCTATTTGTGCATGTGCACACGTGTGTGTGTGTGTGTGTGTGTGTGTGTGTGTGTGTGTGTGTGTATATATATATAAAGGCAATAAAAGAAAAAAAAATGAGGAAAAATTTATACCAATGCATTTCATTCCTTGAGGAATTTTATCAAGGCAAATTTCATTTTGTCTTCTTTTATATATTACACATATACAAGTTTTGTAAAGTGTAAATTTGCATACAAGTTTGGCTGCCATTTTGAATAGTGATTTGTCATAATTATACTAATGGGAACTAGCCAAATAATGTCAAATTACCAATGTGTAAAATTAAGCATTAGTTAAAGTTTTAATTTTGCACTACAATATTAAGAGTTAAAAATTGAACTAAAGATTTTGATTTGTAATGTGTACAGGCTTAAAGAATACCTGTCTGTCATTGGCACATGGCAACCATTTCATTCAAAGAGGTAAAAATCAATGAATCCATATAGACCATTTGCTTAAAAAAAAATCTTTTTGCATTTCAATATGAATCTTCCCAGTGGAAATGGAAGTTAAATGTTGTTTTATATTTCAGCTGAATTATATCATGAAGCATAAGTTTATATAAAATATATATTTAAAACTTAAATGGTTACAGAAATCAGTTCTTACTTATAAATTAAAAAAAAAAGAAAAGAAAAAGTGATGTTAAAAACTTGCATTAGTAGACAGAGACAGGAGAAAAAAAAAATCTTACAATAAAATAAATAATGAAGTCAGAGATTCTTCAGCAGTTACACTTATTCAGACAAGGTGTTTATGTGAAAAAAAAAGAAAAAAAGAAAAAGAAAAGTTTTCTATTTACAACACTTAAAATGATTCATTGATCTTCATGAAAGAGTGAAACTCAGTTGAAACATGCCAACAAAAATATATTTCCTTTTTTTTCTCTATTTTCATCTAAGAATTTGCCATATCATTTGTATAATTTATTTAAATCATTCAATTTCATGTACATCTATCCATTTGATATATCTCCCTTCCTTACTTACTGAAGAATCTCCACTCCCTCCAACCATTTTTTTTAGTATCATTCCACCCAACCTAAAGAAGAACTAAAGTATTAAATGCTTGGATGCAGCAGCGAATAAGGCTAAGGAAGTAAGATAAAGAAAAAAAAAAATAAAATAAAGAGTAGCAGTAGGTGGTGATTGTGGGTGTGGGTAGGGGAAGTTGGTGGACAGGTGAACAGCCAAACTATGAAGCTAGCTAAGTCTGCCTACCTGGGAGGTGAGTGCACAGGAGAAGTGCTTGCAGATTTGGACTTGTTCACATCGTGTCCAGGTGCATCCAAAAGGTTACCAGTGCCACTGCTGCCGCTGTACGCCCTGAAATCAAATTCACAGCGATGCTGATCATGGCGATCAGAGGTGGGCTGGGAAATATGATCCTAGTCAGGAGGAGCAAATATGTGTGTGTGCATGGGGGTGGGAAGGAAAGGGTGCATGTTGGATTATTTTATTGATGAAATTGAAGGGTAATGTTTATTAAAAAAATTTTTTAACATGTACATTTGAATATTCATATGTATCAAATATCTAATCTGATATAACCTTATATAAAATATTATATATATAACCTAATAAAAGGTTTCCATAATGTCTGTGTGCATTGTAATGTCTTAATAGCTTGCATTATTATATTCATAACAGAAAGAACTTTTTAAATCTAATCTATTCTGGAGTTAACATTAAATTTAGTAGGAGCATATTGTCTATAACACTTACAATGCTGATTTATACATTTTTAAGAAATGGTATTAAAATTAATTTCTGAAGTTGTTTATTGATGGAAATGTAATGTTTATACTCAAAAAATTTGGAAAGGAAAATGATTTATCCCTTTAAAAACTCCTGCATCTCTAAAAATAGGTAAAATACCTTGGTTCATGAACCAAATTGTTAGAGGAGATATTATCCAGTGAACTTTATATACTGTATAATTTGTAAAGCTCAGCAATAATTTGTTCATACAAAAAAAGGTTATTATCAGGGAATATATTCAATCAGAACAGTAACAACATTTATCACAAAAATAATTTTGGTTAATGAAGGTTTAGCAAAGCTATTTTAATTGTCCTTTTATTTTTTTATAAAGACATTAAAATTGTAGCAATTTTTATAAAATTGATACTTTTCAAAGGTCTTGTACTTCGATATTATTTACAATAAATAGAAGAACTTTATTATGATGAGTAGTAGTTTATTCAAGTGTTGAACTTCAAACAGGAGACATTTCACATTCAAAATTACCATGGAAGTCATTTGAAAGCACAACACTCAATTAGAAATATTTTAAGGAGAAATTACCTAAATTGGTCAAAATAACAATGTTTCACTCTTAGAAGTTGAAATGTGAAATTAAACTTTTTTTGACGACTCTTGTCTATAACTAATTTCATTACTTCTTTTAACAAATGACAAAATATTTTAAAATTCTAGTTATATTTACAATATATCTAATAAATTAATATTAAAAGACAAACTGTTTACATTTTTTTTTAAATGCACAAAGAATCAATGAAAACTATATTACTGTAAATTTTTAAAAATCCATGAAAAGATTTCACTTGGTTGCTTTTGGTGTATTTATGTAAGTGCATTTAGCTGCTACTAGCAAATAAAGAAAGAAAGGCAAGCAACAGTGAGGGAGTGAAAGCAAAGAAATACTTTTGAATGAGAGGAAAAAAGTCATAAAAAGAGATTTTTAAAGAGGAAATTACATTTCAAAATTTATTTCTTATAGCTACAGGCTGCAAGAAAATTTATTATCCTGGAACTGTAATAGGCATTTTTATTAAAAAGCTGAAAAAAGGAAAGAGAAAATGTAATTGATTTCGGACTAACATTCCCATTTTTACAGTTTAATATATAAATTTAATTCGAAAACAATTTTCTTCTTTACATTATTGTTAGAATGTAGTGAAATTATAATTGCATGAGTAATGAGAAAAAAAATTAATTTTGTAGTCCATTTGATACTTTTTCTTGCTGGGAAAGAGAAAAAAAATGAATTTACCTTTTACAGAATTTTTACAGGTAATTAATATTTAAGCATTTTGGATTTTGTTCATATTTTAATATATCTGTTCTTAGGATATTAAGTCATGTCAAATCAGCTAAATCCACAATTTGCTGGAGAAATTTAATATTTAAGAATTTCTATATTTTGTGGTGTATGAGACACATCCTAAATTTCACATGGAATATATTGGAAAAATATACTCTATGTATATTCATTCTAAAGTTGGGTGAATAGTTAAACCAGGATGATTTATAGATTTCAAAACCTGACCTTCACCATGAGGAATGCTTAGTGATTTATAGTTTCATATTTTATAAATGTGATGGAAGAAAAAAAGCATGTCTTATATGCTACAAAATATGGTAACTGTTATCTTTAATGTACTTTTTGGCAACACTTTGTCTCACATTTCTTTCTTGATTTTAACACCAAGGCTTCAACACATAACCTGATTAGAATTTGTAATCACTAGAAGAAACTTAGTTTTCAGCAGAGCTAACATCTGGATATAAAAGAAACATTTTTTTTCTTTCCCATCTTTATAGGAGATGAAGCATTGTGTATTATTCATTTTAAAACTTCTTGTAAACCTGCAGAAAGAAACAGAACTTTATTTGCTTTTCACAAATTATAAATTATTACAAAGGAAACAAATGAAAGAAATTAGGACCAAATTTGAAACCGTCTAAGAAAAGTACAATAGTGGTTCATATTTGTTTAAAATATATTGCATTAATTTAAAATCATTAAAAATAAATAAAAATCTTGTCTTAAATTATTCAAGATAAAAAAAATAGAGAAGGAGCATGTTAATGATCTAAGTAGCAAGTTAAATTTTATTACAATGTGATTAACTTAAATGCTAAAGTATTCTTCAACTTTTGTTTTATGAACTGAAATCTTCCAAATAAAATTGAAGATCCTATTCTTGATAATTTTCAAAATCTGGATTGGTTTTAACTAATACAGATTTGGAATTTTCTGTTTAATATGAAAAAGTAAAAATGATTTAACAAGTATTTTAAGAACCACCTGCAGATTCATCACTTCAACACTTGAATACAATAAAGTGTCAAAAAGATCAGAAATTAGATTGTAATTTAAGAATGATGAGTTTAAAGGAAATTTTTATTAACATCGTAAGTGTTTTATTATGATATTGGTAAATATTATTCTGAAAAAAAAAAAAAAATCTAAACTAAGTCAGTAATCAAAATGGATGTAAATTTTATTTGCAACTGATGTTCATTAATTACTAAATCAACATATTTCAGTTCAGAGTTTATGAAATTACTTTTCTTCATCAATTTATGCTGAAAAGAAATTGTCTTTGCCAGTAATGAGCTTTAAATGAAAGAAAATTTTATTTGCTGTAAATTAATTTTTTTTTGATAACTTATAAACAAAAAATATGATTTCTAACCCTGAAGTCTTAATTTACTGTTTACAGTTCATTTCTTGTCAGGTTTGAAAATATTGTCAATAAAATTTTGCAACTTCATTTTCAAATACTCATGATCCTTTTTTAAATGTTTTATAGTTCAAAGTCAAAATATAATGTCATTTACATATAGAACTATACTTAATTTTATATATAGAACTTGCTACCTCTTTCACAAAATATCAGGAACACATTTGCTAAGAATTAACTGTATCATGTCAGAGTTAAATGCCCTCCCCCGGTTCAAAATGTAAAAGTTCATGCAGTATTTATAAACAGTTTTAAGTATTCAAAATATTTTTTTCAACAAAAATAGCTACAGAAGCAGCAACAATTTGTGGCACGTTATATAAAAATGATGAATACTAGAACAATATCACTTCTAAAGCAGGTCACTCTGCACCTTATATTTTGTAATAATTACTTTAAACATTTGATTTGGTTATAGTAACAATGAACCAACTTTACCATTGAATTACAAAGTAAACATTTAAAAGCAAAAATTATGATCAATAGATCTGAAAATATATATATATATATATATAAAGAGGTTTCCAGAATTGATCTTAGCTGATAAAAAATGCGGTAAATAAGCAATTTTAAGCAACTATGGATACAGATAATATTTTGTTTAAAATGGTATTTAACTGTGAAAACACATGAAGCAGACACAAACACATTGCATAGGCATGAACCCAAAGGATCTATTATTTAGAAGACACATTTTTGTAATTATTTTAGATTCTAAAACAAAAACATTTTTTTGCTAGAAATATTGATGTAGAACCCAAGATTTGTTTTTAAGAAAAAAGAAAGAAAAAAGTTCAATGTTTCAAGTAAGATGCAAACAAATCTAATAATAAACAGAAAAAGTGAACAGTAAATACATCCAAATTATTTTATGGAACAATGATTTCCATATAGGCCCTAAAATATTAACTTCCCCTTTAATTTTCGAAGGGGTGGGGGAGGAGGAGGAAAAAAAAAATGAAAACAAAAATAAACCAGTAAAACCTGGCATAATTGACTGAATTAACAGTGAACAGTTATTGCTGCCTTAAATAGAAAGATGCACTGATATACAAATTCAATATAAAGATTTAATTTAAGCATGACCATTTCGATTTGACTATTTTAAAATATATATATATATATATATATATATATATATACACACACACACGTTATAAGACAATTATTTCCACAGCAATTTCCTCGGCAAATAACTTTTTTCAGCAGTGCATGGATTTTTTACAGTAAACTTTACATTTTGAAATGAATGCTAATCATATATCCGAAATAATACAATGAATATTGATTCTGCCTTACATTTACTGAAATTTTAAAATGGTAGTCAATCTTGAACTGAACATTACTTCACTTTATCAATCAAGAACCAGTTTTAGTAATATATAAGCTCATTATACTTCAAGAGATACTTAAAGGACCAGATAAGATAAATAATTTGTTTTCAGTACTATAATAGTACTGGGATTCACAAAAAATATTTATGTTTTAGTCATTTTAACTAATTTTATCCAAAAAAAATTCCTTTTGATTGTAACAGCTGTCTTAGCACACATTTTAAAAAATGCAAAGTTAAAATTGGCACATTTTATTTTACATTATAACATTGAAGACCAAAGAAAATAAGAAACATTTTCCGTACATTAAGCTTTTTATTTTAAGAGAGGTAAAAAATGTAACTAAAATACAATAACAAAAAATTTGCAAAGTCTCGTGCTGGGGATTTCTTGATCCATGATCAAGTAGATCAGTTGAAGTTGATAGCAATGAAATTGAGACATTACTTGATGTTACAGAAAGAAAATAGACAATATTTAAAAAAAAAAAAAAAAAAAAAAAAAAAAAAAAAAAAAATTCATCTGCACCAGGTTTGTTTATGTCATTTGCTGAGTGAGACTTTCACAAAAAGTTGAAAGCAAACTAGTGAACCATGTTTAAATATCCCTTTTCTGAAACAAATTTTAATACCAAATGCTGACTTTAATTCAAACAAGTTGTGCTCCCAATTGAATATTCCATCAAGATAATGCTCATCAGCAAGTTTCTTTGGTAGTGACAGAAAAAAAAAAAAAACAAACTAAAATTGCTACAACTTAACTAAAAAATATTCATCAATATGCCATAATCACCAGATATTGCACTTTTACAAAATCTTTTTAATAAGAAAAAATTAGTGTAGTTTTTTACCGAGAAAGCTAACAAGTTCTGAGAGGATAAAATTATGAAGTTACCTAAAGATGGTAGAAAAGAGTGTAACAAAATAGTTAAGTATGCTATTCAATATAAAGTTAATATTGAAAATGAAATAAAAGCATTCTTTTATTTTTTTTTTATTTAATAAATTGAATGAGCTTTTTTGCCAAGCTGATACTCCTATTTTTTCTCCATTTTATTCGAATTTTATTTCAAAGTTACCCTAACTATGGGTTAAATAGTAAGATAGACTGGGCTCTCTAACCTTGGGTAGCAGTCTAAAAAGAAAACTTCAAGTTCCAAACTGTAGAGAAGGTAATGGGGAACCACTCCACTATTTTTCCCAAGAATGCACGATAATTCACAGATAATGAAGTAAAGAAATCTGTGGAGAGTCATAATTGCCTGTCCTTGAGGGAAGTGGTAATTTTTTTTTTTTTTTTTATTAACTTACTTTCATAAATGGTCAAGTTCAATACTCAAGGATATATTTATAGGAAATGATGCAATTTCCTGTCAAGGAAAATTCAAGAAAAATCAGATCAACTTTGGTGCAATTCTTAATATATATTAAAAAGGCCTATGCACGTTTTCTAAAAAAAATAAAACACGTGTCCACATTTTTTTTTTTGGTCAATTGGGTGTACAAAAAAAATATGTGGTCACTTCATAAGAAATTTGTGGAGCTAACGCACATGTGTGTGAGCCCATCAGAACATTTAAATAAGGAGAATATTTTCAAAATGCTTCAGAACGATTTACTTATCTGGCAAGATGAAATACAACTGTCTCTCACCACAAGCCCACTCATTTGACCACTGAATGAACAGTATCAAATAACAATTCTCAACTTGGTGATAATGTTTTTAACACCACATGTCTACTGATATTTCTTGGTGACTCTCAGAGATTTTAAAGAAAAACGAAACATGAATGATTAATTTTTGTTCTCAGATATTTCCACATTTCTTGTGTTGTAAAAATAAAATATAAGCTTCTCTATTTTGTAGCACTCATGTTAATCGTTTTCAGTTAGCATTTGTTCCACTACACTTTCAACTTTTACAAATTTTATATTTAATTAAAAGGTTATCTATATAGCAATATCTGGTTCCAGCTTAACTTTCATCCTGATAAACCAGAGAAAAAAAAATGGAAAAATCCAGATGGAATTTCCTGGTATTTTCTCCAGTTGATCCCCCCACCCATCCTCCACAAAGTAAACTCTAATCTTCAACTCCAATGTACAACTGAATGTAAGCTCATGCTGTTGATGTAGTATTGCATTGACATGTGCCTATGCTGCACAAACTTGTTTTGAATCATAAAACATCCATTTCTTGAATGGTCATAGGTTTGTTATTCTGAACAAAGTTTTTGTTAGTACAGGTCTGAACTTATCACTTCTTGTGTTTTTTTTTTTTTTTTGTGGGCATGTCTCAGCTAATTTTGGTAGCATATAGCACTCATTGGTTTAAAAAGTGTACAAGAAAGTTTTTGAAGATTTTAAAAAAATGATGAGTTACTGATTAACTGTAGAGAATTGATGCTCCAAATCTTCCTGCTTCTCTTAAAAAAAGACAAACATTTTTTTGCATTAGGTGCCAAGCACAATAATAGTTACTGGATGAATTTTAAGACAAAAATGAGAACCATATAATCTGTTATAAAACAAATTTTAAACAAAAACAAAAAAATTGCAGGCTTTTTTCCATTCTGTTTAATAAGCTTTAAAATGGGCAAATGTATTATCTATATTTTAGAGTGTGGACAGCAACTTTTTTTTAATCTGAAAGCTGAACAACAAGCTTTTATTGAAAAGTATAAAATTTGTCTTTTACATGAAAGAACCAATTGAAAAACCAAAAACAAAATCATAGCCTCAAGTGAAGTTCAGCTGTTTGCCTCCTCTTGAAACTGTACTGTACTACAAGGATAAGATGGAAATCTGTATATCATTTGTGTTTGTCTATATATGTTAAACTTATTTCAGAGTTGGAAAAATTTGAATAACTGACTGTATCCAACAAGTTAAAGAGTTATATTCTTAGATTATCTGATCAGAAGTTAAGTAATCAAGTTTTTAGGCCCAATAGAAGCAAGTTGAACAGAATTAAATTCTAATTGCAATTATAAAAATAGATGAACCATTCTGTTTAACCTGTACTTCAAGATACTAAAGAGCAATAGATCAAGCTGAAAGAATAAGACAAGAGAATTAAGTATCCAATATATAGGCAGGTGAAAATGATAAATGCTTACCTGAATGCACTTCCTTTGCCGCCCATTGTAATATAAGATGTGTCACTAACATTACGCCGATGACCTTTCACTGAAGTGCGGGTTGGAGGTGGTGGAGAATGAGGTGGTGTGATTGAGATCAACGGCTGGCTATCATTCTGTTAAGAAAGAACAAGAGAGATTGGAATTTTTCTTGCATGAAAAGTCATATTTAATATTCATCTTATAGTCTATCATTAGTACATTTATCTATCATTTCAAACTGGTTATGAATTATATTCATTAGAGTAGATCCAAGAACTGTTACTGGAATAACTTTTAATTCTAATAAACTGCAGAAAGTGAAAAGTAACAATTTACATTTTTGCGTATCTTTTTAAAATGTTAAAATCTTTGCTTATATTTTTAGTTCAAAATGTTGAAGACATCTGTATGAAAGCCAGCTCCCAAACTATCCACAAATAGAATTAATAGCTATCTTGATGGGAAAGATTTTATAGTAGCCTAACGTGTGTGTGTGTGTTGTGAGTATTGAATTTCCTACTAGTAAAGCCAGCAATAAGTAAAATTTATTTCATTTATGAATTAGAAGAGGAAAGGTTTTCAATCAAAAGCTAGAGTAAAAGAAAAGAAAAAAGATTCCAATATGGAAGTAAAAAAAAAAAAAAAAAATCAAATTTTGTTAGTACTTAAATAGCACCATTGCAGTAATAATATTTTGTATTCACTAGTATTCGCTCCCTCACCCCACCCAAGATGGAGATGGGATTACTTTTTACCATTTACCAGAAAATTTCATATCAATTTTATACCAATAATAGTGCAACTTTTGATGAACAAAGATTTAGTTGCTGTTTGATGCTTTTTATTATTATTATAAAATGTTCTTTTTTATTAATACTCAGCAAGGACTGTTTGCTTTATAACTTCATAATGATTGGTACTAGCAATATGCAACCATAACTATGTGCACCTTTATCCTTACTCACCTTGTCTTAAGCTTTATGAAGGAAAGTTTCATTACAACTATTTTACAGAAATTACAAAAAGTTACCTCAATATTTTTTAAAATATAAAATTTGCATTTTTATTTTTTACTATGAAGTTACTAAAACAAAGTGAATGTTTAACTAAAAGAGTCGTCTACATAAATAGAAAACTTTACTGTAGATTCTAAAAATGATTTCTAATGTAGTCTAGCATTTGGCATATGTCTTGTGAATTTTCTGGTAAAGTGTTTGGTTCTTAAATTCATTACATTGGCATAAAAAGATTGGTTTCACTTTTTCTCTCATCAGAAACAAATATCAGAAATGAAAAAACATGCTAACAAATTGGGTATAGTAAGATGATATCAAATTTATCTTATTGCATGTTGTAACAAATTCTTTTCAGCCAATGAAAGCATGTACTCAATGTATCATTTTAAAGTTATAGGTATATATGTGGAAGTTGGGAACGAAAAATTTTTGGCTTAACCAAGAATGAATTAAAATTAAGAAAACCAAAATATCTGCGTTTTGGTATTTTCGTCATATTTTAGGAATGAGGCTGGGTTGAAAATTTATTTTAAGCAACACCTCATATATAACTAATAAAATATAAATACAAATGCAATATAGAGAACTTAATTTTTTTTTTTACAAAAGTTTATTGAAGTGTGTATAAGTGAAAGACAGGTTAAAAAGGAATAACATGACTTGTGAAATGTATAAAAGAGAAATAAAACAAATAGAAGATTTGCTTCAATATAGATTCATTCGACAGCAATATTAATTGATAAAAGATTGCTATAAATAGCTACGTCTACAGAAGTATCAATAATAGTAGAACATGTAAAAAGAGAGAGATGGGCAAATATCAAACGAAAGAAATTGCTAAGCAAGATGAAAAGGTTTAAACAGCTGCACTAAGTTCTCCAATCATTTCTGAATGACCGTTTTTTTTTTGGAGGTGGGGGGGAGGGGGTCTCTTATTCAATCTTACATGGAATAAAAAAGTTAAAAGTGAAATATATATATATATAAATAAACCAAAAACTTTGCTTATTAATACAGTTATTAAAAAAATAAAAGAATAAATAAAAAAAAAGTCAATCAATATTTTATTAATCCAGAAAATTTTAATAAATTTTGTCAAATTTTAATATTTATTGAGGTTATATGGAGGACATAAATAAACATTCAACAAAACAGCAGACCTTTAAGATATTTTGCATGGAATCTTTACAACAAATAACTTTAGTTACTTCTTTAATAACAATCTAGCAAAAGGCAGCAATCTTTAGATACGACAATATAAAGTAGAACATAACAAAATATTCAAAATCAAAGAATAAACCTTGATAGGCAAGACAAACTGCTCAGTGCATATATGTGCTTCTAAAATATACTCACTCACCAGCAGAAAAGACTTAAAATCTGATACAAAACAAATTCTCAAAACCCTAAACAACTTAGCAACAGAACAAACTAAATGAATGATCAAATTCTGCAGGAATAAATGTGACAAACATGAAAGTTGACACCAACAAAATTTGCTTCAAAGTATTTGATAACTGCAGTTCAAGAAAGATCAGCAGGGAACACATTTATTAAAAAGTTAATTAAACAGCACATACCAACCTATAGAATTTAAGAGAATACATGACAGCTGAAATAGTTCTCAGCAAGAGCAGGTCAATGAAAAAAACTTGAACAAAGCTTAAAGCCACTTGGAGAAATCTAAGCTTACAGCTGTCTTTATTTACACATGGACTATTGTCTTTATCTTCATTGTTGTTATAACAATGTTCTGGCCATTGTACTCTCTGGCCTTCATCAGGTATATATTGATCTGGATAACCTACATGGAATTCTGAACTGAACCTTTTATTTAATTTACGGGGGTAGACTGTGTTACATTGCCCATGACTAGGGATAGCTTGTCTAGTACTTATTTTTTAAATAGCCTTGTTGGTTTGTGAATTTAGTGACATAGTAATTCTGAGTTCAATCCATGGGCTGGGCAGTATATACTTGGAATCAGTAGAAACAGGGTGAACAATAACCGAGCAGTACTAAAAATAAGATATCCTGGACATGGGTAGTGAAACAAGAACAAGATTAGATTAAATAAAATGTTCAGTTCATAATTCACTGCAGGTTACCTGGATTGGCATACATATGGTGAAAGCTGAAGGATGCAACAGTTGATACATGATAAAAGATGATTACTTACATTATTTACATTATATAAGATCTGGTAAAAAATATGCAATAACAGAAAAATTGCAATATGAGCACTGGTAATAAATGGTTGCTGAAACAGGTTTACAAGTCCCCGAAATTTGTACACAAATGTCCTCAAGGACATATGGCCCAGTGGACAAAGGCATTGATTAGATCCAGGTTACAGTGTAGAGTTGAGGTAAAGGGAAATAACCGAGATATCTGGAAGTGGTATGGCATGTGGAACTAGAACAATCTATCCTGGTGGACAAAATAAAGGGTTTGGTTTGAAATTCCAATCAATCACCTGAAGAAGGCCAGAGTATACAACAGCCAAAACATTGTGAATATGGCAATGAAGATGAGGATATCAGTCTGAATAGTGTAAGTAATCGTAATACCTCATCTCTGAGATATATGCAGATAACAACGGCGACAATAGTATATATGTAAATAACCCATTCCAGAAATTCAAACAGAAATTACAGCTGTCTGTTAGCCTATTTTGGCCCAACAATTTAAATTGAAGAAAAGACTATGTGTAGCTGTTAGCAAGAGAGACAACCCAAGATCTTTGACATGGAGATGTCAAAGATCAAGCAAGTACAGAAATTTAAGTATCTTGGAAGAGCTATAATAGAGGACAGAAGATGAGAAAAGTAAAATGCCTTTGAAAGGCTAAACAAAGTATTAAGCAATAGGAAAATTTTTTGTCTGAATTTCTGGGATGAGGAGTTATTATTTACATTATTTATGTTCAAATTATAGTCCTCAACTTTGTTGTTGTTATCACAACATTTTGGCTGTTGTGACCTCTGTTTATCAATCTGGGTAACCAACAGAGAATTCTGAACTGAACCCTTTATTTGATCTATGGGGTAGACTATTCTTGTTCCACTGCTTATGTCTAGGGATATCTTCTAGTTCTTATTGTTATTAATTATTTTACTGCCTGTTTCTATTGAGTGCAAGTACACTTAGTACTAGAAATAAAAAGGACACTTTTATTTAGAATTAGAAAGGGAGTTGAAATTTCTAAGTCACATAATGAGGAAAGAAGGCTTAAAGTAGGTATCTCAAACTAAAATTTTATTTTCAATATACCTAAAGACTTTTAATAGACATAGCTTGACCAAAAAAAAAAGAAAAAAAGTACCAACAAAGTTATGATCATTCAAAGTTTGTCAGAAAATTTTCTGTCTTGTGTGCTATTGGGCCAGCAGTCATTTTCAGCAGAACTGTAGAGCACATGGCTGAGTGGTTAGAATGTTTGCTTTTTGACCATGAGACCCAGGTTTGAATCTCACCAGGGTTGATTTGTCAGGAAGGTGACTTCTTGATGTTATCAGTCTGGAGGAGGTGATCCCAGTGTGCAACACATTTTGGAACGTGCCTGAAAACCATACCACGTGTTGATCCAAGCCTTGTGGGGAAAATTGGAGAGCCATCAGTGGTTGTGCTAGCATGAAGTCACAAGTCATCATGACTGAGTGTTTGAGCATGCTGGCCTTGTTCAGACTGTTAATAACGCTAGATAACGCACACTTTCCCAGAAATTGTAACTAAGACCCACTCAGCATAGTTGCAGTATAAACCACAGGTGGACTGTTGGTGTTGAGCAAACACAAATGTGCCTGAGAAGCCATCTGCAACGGGGATTAGCTAACCACCCTAGTAGACTGGCATCCTCCGATACAAGTGGCAATGCCATTTAGATAACTGAAGATGCTGGTTTCAAACTAGTTGAAAAAAAGTAATAAATTTAATGTTGTATAGGTCATCTTGAAGTAAAGGAAATATAATTGAATCCATAATGGAATCAATAATTATTAGATAAAACCAAACTAGACATTGGGAAAAATTGTGTTCTCAAAAATAAAATAGTTAAAACCTGACACAGAAAGGCAATTTTGACTCTTCATACGAGTTTCATTTAATTAGTTAATGCCTTGCAACTTCTTGCTTCGATTCATAGCACAAAAGAGTTGAATCTAAATAAAAGGTGCAATTTTTTTTTTTTAAGTTTTTTCTATGGTATTTAATTTACTAAAGTTTTCAACTTGGAAATTTTCCGTTAGACAATTTCAAACATTATCTTAAGCCAACCAAACTGACAGATTTGAAGGATATTTCATTATTTTGACTCATTTTCACAGTGTAAACTAAGGCAGTTTTAGGTATCTACTTGGAAACATTGACAATTGTAGGACATATTGAAAGCAAGAAGGACAGATGGAAATGGTGAGTAACCTACCTAATAAGCTGATGCAAATGGATGGCAGATTAAGGACTGGGAAGGATAGTAAGGAGAGAAACATTACTTAGAGCTACAAAAGGTAGAAAGTTGTGGAGTTTTTTGCCTACATTTTGAAGGGACATGATACATGAAGTATTTAAATTTGTTTACCATAATAACAATAAATATTGATTAAGTTTAGTAGCACATATTTATTATAAAATCTGAAAATAGACTTGATATATTTATTTAAAAAAAGGCTATTTTGAAATAGTAAAGCAACAATACAGACAAAAATATGAAAACAAACTGAAGAGTCTAAACTTGTAAATGCATCCCTTGTGTAAGGATAAAATGAAGTAGAAAGAAAGATAATATTTATTGAAGTTTGAATTCTCTTGATGGATAATTAATTGAGATTTTATATATATTTAAATTTGAACGAGAATTTGACCAAATGGCAAACATAAGACAATTTTGAAAAAAAAAAAGAAAAGGAAAAAAAAGCGTTTTACCATGATTTAATGATTAAACAACATCAGAAAAATGTATTTTTATTTTTACTAAATCCACATACAGCAAGACAAATGTGATTCATGGTAATTATATTAACACTTTTTTTTTTTTTTTTTACTTCAACTGTATCATTTAAGATTTTATTCATTTCAGTTCATATTTAAATAATTTCAAGTTCCTTTTCCTATGAATTCCAAGATGGTTCACCAATGTAGATTTTTAGAGCATTGTTTACATTCTATTTGGTAGACTCCTGCATCTAAAGTAAAGTGTGTGTATATACACACAATCCTCTTAATCTTCAAATTGTGTACTTATCAAGTTATTTATGTAAGTGTTATGGAGTAGTTTCACAGTGGAATCTTGTATTTGTACTAAGTCGGTCCTAAAATAGGTTAAACGCGCAAAACGTTAGGAACTTCATATAATAGGTATGACGCAGAGAAATCTAGTCGTGGTTGCTGATACTTTAGTATCCGACTAACGGTTGTCTGGCATTGACTGACTGAGCAACTTCTCGTTACTCTTACTACTCCTACTTATTATAGGTGGGAGAGTCTATTAACTATAGAATAGGTGTGTTCCACTATAACAGTAAGTAATACCTAGAAAGAAAACAAGGAAATTAATGAAAACTTGTAAGAATTTATATTCTATATATCTTAAAATTTTTAAAGGCTTACAAATTTTTGAATTTAGAAACATTTAAGATCTGAAGATTTCACACTTTTTAAACACAAATAAAACAGTAAGAATAGATTCTAATGCATTTTAAAATCATTTTTTAAAATTAAGGAAAATATGTACACTTCATTATAAAAATCAATAAATGTGAGTTATTTTGACATATCCTTGATAAGTAGTACCAATTGTTTTTGTGCAACATCTTCACACAGATAATTTTATGATAATGTTTACAAAATGATTTGAGTGTAGAAAAGATATTTAATGAATCTGAAAATTGGAATATATTACTTCAGACTAAAAAGAGAGAATACACTGATAAAAACAAACCTTTTAATAATAAAAATTAACTAATAAATTATTCATGAAGCCTTATAACTGACAATCTCCAAATAACACTGTTGTACAGTTTTATATTTCTGTCACAATACAAAGATTGTTTTTTTTGTTTTTTTTTTTTTGTTTATAATGCAACCTAGTTAGTATACTCATTAGCAAATAGCATCTACAGGGTTTTTTCTATGCTAAATATTGGGTCACAACAAAAGTTCATAGTTTTTTTTATTAAAGTGAATTTCAAAGATGATATTTAGATATTTGTACATAGATCTTTTTCAACTACATATATGATATATTGTTCCACTAACTTTTGCCATCTTTGAGGTAGCTTCATTATTACATCATTTTTATAGGTTTTCAGAGAATTAAAGTTGTTCTCATAAAGAGAATTTTGTAGGAATAAGTGATAATCTAAAATAAGTGGTCCTCTGAAGGTACAAAGTCACATGAATATGGTGGATGTTGTAGGATATCACAGCCAAGTTGCACCAATTTCTACTCGGTCTGTAAAGAGTTGTGAGGTCAGGTATTATCATGATGGAAGACCAAACTCATCAGATGGACTAATTATGGATACTTTTCATTGATTGCTGCCTTTAATTGATTCAATTGGTAATAGTATTTATCTTGTCTGAATTCAACATATGATTTTGTATGAGCTCATAATTTACATTGCCTTTCAAATCCCACCAGATACATAGCGTCACCTTCTTTGATGCAAACCAGCTTTTGTAGTGGTTAATAGTGGCTCATTTTGTTTTTCCAGGGACTGTTTTCATTTTTCACCACCTGTGATTGTTCTGTTCGAAAACGGGCTATTTTTGTTGAAATTAAGCAGAGAATTACAAATGGAAATGCAATCCATTAAATCTTTTTCAGTTATATAATCAGACACCAAAATGTGTGATTCACATATCTAAAGGTCTTTAAATGCCTTACAACACATATGAGATATGTCAACATCATCAACAACTGCAATGCTTGGGAATACCAGGTGTTGTAAGTTTGGATGCATGGGTGGTGTAATGTATAATGGGTCAGAATTCTTAATCAGAGAGTAGAGTTCCAATTCTAGTTGGGTTTTTTATATTCACTTATATGCAAATACTCTTGGTAAAGATATGAATCCACCTTTTCTTCTCCAGCTATGGGTTTGTTATAACTTACTCCTAGTAGTTATAATATCATGTCTCACTTAGGCTACTTGCTGTGATGTCACTAGAAATTTTCCTTGACCGACTCCAACGGACTTTCTCTGACACACTTTGAGTTCTTTATTTAAGGCTCTTGCCTATTTCATTTGTCTTATTTACTCCACAACATCCCTGCTCATGGAAATATTTTTTGTTTTTTTTTGTTTTCACTAGTAAATATTTTATTTTATTTCTTAGTATTCACCCCGTCCTCTTTCTGGAGAGTTTGCCATGTACTGAACTTTGTATTTCTTTTGTTTTGGGTAGACTTCTAGTTTTTCTGTACATTTCCTTTTTCTGGTAATCATACTTGTATGTTCAACAAATTCTCGGGGTGTTGGTCCATCAAAAATATCATACAGTACTTGCATAGGTTCTTCCTTTCTTGCAGGCCTTTCTTTAGTAAACCTTTTCTTTAACCAATTCCAGTGTCTTTTGTGCTCTGATTTTTTCTCCTTTTTACCATATATATCATTTTTCCAATTTGTGATCTTATGCCATTTTCCCCACATTTTTTGCCATTTTTATATACTTTAAAAAAAAAAAAAAACTTTTTCACCAACTTTGAAAAAATTGGTGTGCTTTTTGTTAACCATTCTTATTCTTTTTGTCCTGGTAACAACTTGTACAGATTTAATTTTTCTTGCAAACATCAATTCTGCCAGTGACATGCCTGCTGGTGTACTGGGATTCTGTGGTATACTCTCAAGAATTTTTGTAGTGCTTCTTTGCTCATGTTTTCATTACTTGCTTTGTTAAAAGCTCTCTTAAAAGTGCCCACAAATCATTCAGCTTGTCTGTTTGACCCTGGGTGATATGGTAGGGTGTCTTATTTACTCTACAACAGGCTTAATTAGTAAGACTTGTATTACTAAACCATTATTATCTCCAAAATAAAATTGCATACAAAATATTTAGATTTTGGCATAGAGATGTTGATATGCTACTAAACAAAATCAAACAACCAACCAACAACTGCAAACCTATCAGAATGTTCTCAGTCTTCCAGATCCAAATTTCCACTTCTGAACTTAGCGGGTCACTTACAAACAGTACTATCAACTCTGGCACCATTTCCATAATGGCACATATCTTTCTTGCATCAAATGACAAAATGTATCTCATTAGCAAAAAAGTTTTAAAATTTACAATCCACCAAAAGACACATTGAAATGTCACTTTTCAGAATATATCATAGATTTCAGTCACAAGTGAAACAAAATCTCATCTTCAAGTGCCACTTATTGAAAAACACTATAAATTTTTGTTCCAATCCAATATATAGTTTTTCTGATGACATTTTTATGAGATCAAATATATTGTGCATGTTAAGTATGTTATATGAATAAATGTTTTTCAAGAAAAATTAAAGCCAAAATTAATGGAAAATTATTCAAGTCTCTATTCAAAATTTCATGGAACTGTTTAAGCATAAAGTAAAGTGTTTTATTCTGAAATAAAATGTGAATGATATCAATGCTTTCTGTTTGAATTCCTGAGATGTGGAATTACTATCCATTGAGCGAATTGGACTAATTCATATCTTTGTTATTATGGCCCAACATAGCCAATGTTAGGATACCTATCTGAATAGATCAATGGAATATAATAAGTGTTTTTTTTATTATTTTAATCAATTCACTCCAAGCAAGGCAATAATGTTACTAAAAAGCAAGTGAGTGAAAGATAATGAGAAGACTTTAGAAGGAACCAGAGACTCAATCCTGAAGAATAAAAATAATGATAATATTACTTTTGTTGGATCTTAAGTTTTGCCCTGTGCAGTGTGATTTTAATTTTCTTTATACATTTTTCAGGAATATCAAAAATAGATAAGTTTTGAAATAAAAACTAAAAATAAGATTATAGTATATATTCTTGCCTATACTTTTATGAAGTGTGGGCTGAGAAGTTCCTATTTCCCAAAATCTAACCAAATGACCAAACATCAGATTTTCTTAAGTGAAAGGTTTTCTTGGTTGAAACACAAACATTTCAGTGTCTGTTTGTAAATGTACATGTGAATAAAGACAGATACAAACCTTAGCAGTCGTTAGCTTTCCAGCATTTCTAACAGGATGTTCAGCTGCCTGATGAGGATCCTTGGCCTGATGCGTCAAAGTAAGTGGAAGTTCCACAGCCTTAGGTTTGCCAGCACCTCCTCCTCCACCTGCATCCAGTGGCAGCAGGTGTGTCACTGGACGGTTAATCACAGGAGATTTATCAGAAAGTAGCAGATCAGTAGGGGGTGAAGTATAAGCACCACCATCAGTGTTCACCATACTAGACTGAGACTGGCCCCTAGTCATTGTCACCGGGGGAAGGCCAGAGGCACAGAATTGATTTTGCATTGAGGTTGGAGGGGTCACTTGTTTGCTTGGTAGTTGATTATTTTTTTGTTGATGTGGAAGAGATGCAGGGGCAGCAAACTGGGCCTGTCCCCCAGGGGGTCCAACAGCTGGTATTATTTGCTGTGGATGTGGCATTACCTGGGAGACGGGCGTCATTTGCGACTGTTGTAAATTATACACAGATTGCATCTGTTGTTGCTGCTGCTGCTGCTGCTGTTGTTGGTGGTGCTGTTGTTGCTGCTGCAT
>CAHIKZ030005227.1:837500-852500 GCA_903632075.3 Acanthosepion pharaonis | reverse complement strand
TATAGAATTTTATCTGATGCACTCTTGTTCAACCCTGTACAATACAGAAATTATTTTAAATCAATTCTTTACATGCTTTTAAAAAAGTGTCCTTTCTCTAAGCAATATAATTATGTCATTCATCTCATATTCTAGCTGCCCTAGAGTTCTTGGCCCAATCAAGTAACCTTAATAAAAAAAAGAAAGAAAAAGAGCTGATGCCTGTCTATACTATATTTTTTAGAAGGGTTTTGAGCAAAGAACTTTTCTGCACTCTCTCATAATACTTAATCTCATATATAAAAATATAAAATAATATATTAAAGTTTTCTTTGAACAGAAAAATATCCCAAATATAGGTTACAATTGGTTGTTTAATTGAGATGTTAAACTGAGAGAAAAAAAAAAAACACGTGTTGATCATTTTTATTTGTGGTATTAAAACCATTCTTAAAAAAAAAAAAATGATAGAACGGAATCTATCATACTTTTCAAAATTGGTTACACACAATGGTAAGTCACAGTTTTCTTGAGTAATCTTAAGGATAATGGTATAGTAAAGAATACTTGGTTAAGTCAGATTTTTAAAAAAAGTAAGTACAAGAATCCCTCGATTAGTGCAGCTAATGTGTACATCTGTAACTATAAAAAAAAAATCAATTTTTAGTTACTCTGGTTAAATTGAAGAATGTTTTACCACACTAATCAAGTATTATTTATGTACTAATCAAATTTTGGTATATCAAAATTTTAGAGCACTAATTGAAAAAGAATTAATCAAGGGGTGCCTGTATTATCCCATAACTTTGTAAGTTATGAAAAATGTAGAAACTATATCCAATGAAAATTGGAGATCATCCTATTACAAGCCAATTGAAAAGTAACTCCCCATTTTAAAATACTTATAATTTATTTATTAAATATAATTTTCATATGAAATGGATATGAGAGGAAAGTGTTTAGCATGTGGTTTTATTTAAAATTCAATATGGCCACCAGATTTGGCTGCCAGCTTTTTGAGCTGCCCAAGAATCATGTCAACTCATTTCACCAAGAACTCATGTGGTATCGAAGACATAACTTCTTGTATTCACCCTTCAAGTTCTTCCAAAGTCTTGGTTTGGTATAGTAGACTTGCTCCTTTAACCAACCCCAAAGAAAAAAAAGTCGTCACAGTCAGGACTCCTGGCTAGCCATCCATATATAAAATATGGAGTTACTTTTCAATCATCCTGTAGATTAAAAACCATTTAACAATTTGAAATCCCAACAAATATTTTTTATCTCTAACAATGGCAAAAAACATTTTAAAATGTTAATTTTACTTATTTAGCAGTTGGCATGTCAAGGTCAAATCATTATAAAAAGGTCAATTTCCATTCCTTTTAATATGCTCAGTTAATTAGAAACTACAAACTGAAGCACGTTTTGCAAATTTATCCAAGTAAAGTCTATTGCTATTTAACAAGCACTACATGTAACATTTCTTGCAACAGATACTTCTTTGCTGCTTTGTTTTAACAAGGAATTAATTAAATATAAAACATTTTATCACAGATAAATTCAGGTGTATAGTCTCAGCTAACTAGTTACTGTACCTTGTTGCTTTTAATGCGCTTGAGAATTTAATAAAGTACAAAAAGTACAAACTGGAATTTTTCTTTTGTAAATTGATAGAAACCAGTTGTAAAGTAGCTAGCATTTGACTTGAACAGTTCATTGTTGAACTTTATATAAAAATCAGTCTTCTCAAGTTCAGAATATTTGTCCTTTAAGTCTAATCCAATGAGTTGTATTAATAGTCTTATAAATCTGTAGAGTATTTCTATAGCAGTGAATTTTAATTGAAAGATAACATTGGTTATTCAAGAACAGAACTGAACCAGTTTGCCTATTTTGGCTTGTTGGTTTTACATGATTTTTTTTTTGTTTTGTTTTTATTTTTTTTGCAAAAGAAGAAATTAAGTTAAAAAGTAGAAAGTACTGCAAAATGGATTACTAAAATTTAGTACATGTAACATCTTGTCATTTGAAATTTGTTGAAATAATCTTAATTTATCAATTGAAATAATGTTAAAATTTGCACTATTGTAAAAAAACTCAGCAAAAAAATGACAATTATTGGATAAACTGATCAAGATTCTAGTGAAAGTAAGACAAAGTCAATTTAATTGATTATTTTTCAGGTGTTTACACTATTAAAGTCTTTGAACATCCAAATATTCCTCCTAAAATAAGAAATCTATGATAAAAATCCATTGCTTCTGACCTTGTGCTGTTTTCTGTGAGTATCCAATTTCCACTCTTAATTTTGTTGGTAATTGACTGTCCTTTAAGTACCTACCTCATGAAATAAAATTACAATAAATTAAATCAACAGCCTTCTTTATTTTCTTCTCTATAATTTAAATAAAATGGTGACTACACTTAGCTGTTGCTAGTATAATTTATATTAATCCTTGCAGTCAAAACTTGTTAGCATAGAAAGGCGGCATAAAATTTAAGAAAAATTCTTATTCCTACATGTCCAGACTCGTGCCATCTCTTCCATATTTATCAGCCAATACTCTATAGTTTTTAACATTCATGTATTCAAATTAAATTAAATGCTATTGCTTTTTGTGAGAAGGATAGCTATTTAACTATACACTTTCATCATGATTTTATTTAAAAAAGAAAGAAGTCTGGGGGGGGGAATTGTTGTTGTTTTCATTAGATACACTTAACTTAAAAAGTTCCTTTTGAATATGGCAAACAATTATTTACCAGAAATGAACTTAGAAATTATCAAATTAAAATTAATAAGTGTTTGCTTAAAAGACTAGGTAATTTTAAAATTCTTAAACAAAAGCATTTAATAATTATGATTTTTTTCATTTGGCAGAGAACTCTACAGTCTACAGGAAATCATGAATTATAGAAGTATCATTCAGATCCACTTATTAGTTACTCAGGTGTCTATTGAAATGTGTTTGGCAAGATAATGTCTGCACTCAGCTTAAAGAGAGAGAAATTGATAAATCATGTTTTAAGATGAAAGAATATTGAAACACAAAACAGATCTAAAGTGTGTTGGTTAGCAAATTGTCTCAGATGAATTCTCTATGGTAGTGCTCTACTATTGTGATTTTGTGCCAGACTAGGCTTATTAATTTCTAATGTCATTTTAATGTCATTTGCTTTTTATCACAATTTCCAGATCATCATTCTATGATAATTTAGTAAGTAGCACAGATCAGAAGTAAATGTGAACTCATATCCCTTATCTTCAAGAATATACCTTTCCAGAGCAGCTGCCTTAATGATTAGATTAAGGAGATCAAAGACAAAGAATGTAAATTTGAATCTGGTTGGAGGTTTATTCTTTACTTTATGAAATGACAATCTGGGAGTTGTAATAAAAAGCAACTGAAAGTAAGATTAAAGAAGTACTAGTTATACCATAAAAACAAGTGACAATGCTGTAATTAAAAAAAATAAAGAAAAAAGGTCATGCTTAGTAAATATAAAAGAAGGATCAACTTGAATGTATTAAAGCAGTTGATATTTCAAGATTGTTTGGCATCATAAATATTATCCCCCTCCTCCTAAAAAATTGATATTTTATTAGCATAAAAAGAAACCCTTACAAATACTTTCTATTTATCCAATGGGCTGGAAAATAAGCTGAGAACAGTCTTAGTTTTATATTACATGTAATTAACCTGAAAACTAATCTAGTTCATTAATTATATTTTCAACTGTTGCTTTTGAAAAATCTTGAATTGTTTTAAGTCCTTTACTATTATTTTGTACTGGTTGAAAACATTTATTAGATTGATCTTTAAAAATTCCAACTATGCAAGAAGAACCCTTTGTTTTAATAATATTTAAAATAGGAACATCATTAAGTTTTAAGTGACTTTTCTTATTCCAGAGCAACTAATTTATGAGATTTTGTCAACGCTTTCCAGTTTTCTGATTAGTGGGGGAAAAAGAATAAGATAACACCTAATTCCTTATTTGTTTAGATCAGCAAAAATAAAGTCAAAGAAAAAATAAATTTTCTTAAACAAAGTGGGAAGTGAAGCTCAAACTACTTGGTTTAAAGTGACAAATTAACCTTATGAACAATCTACTACTCCATAATATTTAGTATAATAATTCAGAAATGTTCAATGTAAAGTAAAGTCTGCATCTGTATATATTTGTATGGTAAACCATTTTAGATTGTTAAAATAATGTTGAGTTGTGTGGCAAAAAGCAAGTTTCTGTTTAAATATATTATAATCACTTCCCACTCTTTTATAATTCAATAAAATGTCAGGGAGATACTGCCAATAAAGTTATCAGCTTTAAAGCATTAGTCACAGCAATAGGATTTTCTTTTTTGAGTAAAGAGGGCATCTGATCTAAATGAACAAAGATTGCAAATCAAAATACCTACCTTCCTATGTAGGTGTGAATGTGAGGGAGAGAGAGAGAAGAGAGAAAGAGGACGGGGAGTGAGAAAGGGTGAAAGAGTGTGAGAGTTGTTTTTTTTTTTATGGTTTATCACCCCTTTTTAAAGCCAAAACATCAGATTAAGAGAGTGAGAAAATTATTTCACAATTCCTTGCTAAGTCCAAAAGGATACCTTTGCCTTAAATATTATATGAATAGTATTTCTTAGGAGAGGCAGTGAGAACCAACTCACCTCCTTGCGGTGTGGTTAGTTGATTAGTAGTACCTGGACGTTTCCGAGATGTGACTGAGGTGTGGACAGGCAGACCAAGGGCACCGCTTTGTGGCATAGCTTGTCCTTTAGGTCTTTGTCGAGGTGTAACAGTTGTCGTCTCAATGGTTGGAGTTGTGACGGTTCTGAAGTTAAAATATTAATGATTAATTAACTAATTTCATAATGAATAAGCATAATAAATACTTGCATGCATGCACACGCATTATATATATATATATATATATATATATATATATATATATATGAATTACAAATGTTATTTTTAGTGGATACCTATGTTTGAAATAGACACCACATTTTTTTTTTTTTTAATTTTATTTTAAACAAGTGTGTATTATGTCTATCGGCCTTGCACACCTGAGAAAACTTAAAGAAAATATGCTCCCTGGCAGGGTTTGAATTTGTGTTACCCTTTTTAGAAGAAGCCAGTTTGATCTGGTGTGCTTTAGATCATTTGGTCAGAGCGAATCACAGCCTAGCAAGGTCCTATTTAATCTTTTAAGGAATGCATGCTTCCTCATTCAGTTATTCTCAAAAGCCCATATTAGCTCATTTTCGTATATGAAAGAAATTTTCTCAAGTGTACAAGCTGATAAATGTAATACACACTGTTTAAAATAAAATCATTAAGTTATATACACCAATGAATTAGATTTTTAATGGCTTTTTTATAGGTACCCCCATGAATTGGGTATATTTAAGGTTTAAAATGAATTTTAGAAATGAAAGTTTTCCTGAAGCTTTCAATTTAGCTTTAAACGAAAGCTAAAGGATTAAATTTACTATACCCAGTAAGCAAAATACTTTAGTGCATTTCAGACAGAAATTATATTGATTGGAATAGACTTGCATTTTTTTTCTGTAAAATCGATAATGTCATCCATTTTTTAGACATTTGTAAACAAAATTTTCCATTTTAAAAATCATGCAAAAATAAATATATTTTTGAAATGTTATTTGAGGAAAATTGGCAGATTTAAAGTTAAGTTAATCTGATTTGATACAAATATTAGTTACTTATAGCATAAAATGTTATATACAAGCATTTCTTAACCACAGGGTCTTGTTTTTCTGACGTATTAATTGATTTATTGATGGTGGATTGACCGCCAAACATGTTCATAGTTAAGTATGGTGTAGCAGACAAATTTCATTAGGGTTTTTTTTTTTCTCCTGTAAGTGGGGACAATCTTTAAAACACGTGACTTTTTAAGAATAAATTAATTGGTTTGTACATCCATACTTCAGAAATTTTGCATCTATATCAAAACAAATCAAATCAAAATTCTTTTAAAAATAGTTGGGGGTCTTCAGATGGTAATAAGCTTTAAAATATACAATTAATAAATATAGTTTTACTTAATAACAATATTCCCTAAAAATTATCTCATTGAAAATTAACTTTAAAAATTTCAAAAACTTTATCTCTTTAGACAATATCATCTTTAATATATATTATTCATAAAAACAATTAAAAGCTTCTCTAATTAAATATTGTCTTAGTTTTATTGATTCAGAACAGATTTTCAGTAAGACCAGGTCCAATTTTGAACCCCCACCCCACAAAAAAAAAAAAAAAACTAAATAAAAAATATTTATACCAAGATTTTCAAATAAAACAAATTTCAAAAATAATTTTATTTGTTTGTGAATAAGTCCTGAAAATTGCATTAAAATTTGACAGTTATTTGATTTTTTCAATAATTTCCAAATTTATGTATCTCTCATCACCAAAACTTGCTATGCTAAAAATTAGTACAACTGCTGACACAAGTTGTTTATTTTAATCAAAATTTCAAATGTTCTAAAAAAGAGTAAAAAATGTAATTAAATAATCAAAAAATACTTTGATCCTTCCTCTTAATAATAACATTCTACTGCCATTTAGTGGACAGGGAAATCATCTCATCCTTACTCCTATGACAACCTTCTGGAAGTGTCTTCATGAAAATTGACTTTCCCCAGATACCATAGCTTGGGACTCAGGGTTGGACACTGGGAATCGGGAGACAGCAATACAGGACCGAAAAGTGTGGAAAGGGATTGTCAATGGAGTTCCAACTAACCATAGGGAGGTCGAAGGATGATGATGAATAATAACAATGATTTTGATGATAAAACTGTTTTCATTACATTTGGAACATGTTTTCATCACAGTATGCTGATTTTTTAGTGATTCTGTGGAGGTACCTACTTTTTTTTTATCTTGTATATAATTAAGATTGCATCTGATTCAGTAGAATAAATTAATGATATTTTTATTTATAACAAGAGGGTTATTGTGTAATTTTCTAAACTTCTTTATTAGCTTTAAAAGAAATTTAAACAATCACCCAGCTATAAAAAAAAAAACTAAAACATTAACTTATTTTACTGTAACCAGATACACCCCAGTTATAAACACAATTAAAAGAGCCATTAAAAATATAATTTGCTTATTGCTTAATGATAGCCATACACACACACACACACACACACACGTGTGTGTGTGTGTGTGTGTGATGGCTTTGAATCATTAAACAAGTTTGATCTATGTTTACAGTCTTGTTTCTCTTGAGAATGAGAATAGCTCTTGAAGCCATCAAATGACTTGCAATGCATACTGCAGATGTGGTAAAGTAAGTTTTGGCCTGTTTTGTAAAGTTTGTTCAGCATTTGATACACACTTCATGTTATTTCTAGCAATTGTAATTTGTGAAAATTTTACCAATGTGACTTATTTAGGCCTATATTGGACAGAGATGCTCTGCTACATTCATCACATGTAAATTGATGGATTGCTAGATCAATGATTTCCCCTTTCCTAGCTGCACACTTGACAACTCATTGCATGTTCTTAAATCTTAATACTTTCATGAATTGTACACCTCCACTTATATCTATCACAAGCAGTAGTGTCTCCACTTGGGATCATCTATATGGCAGGCTTCAGGAGACTCTCTTAAAGAGTCCTTGAAGTGCTTCTTTGGTTTATGCTGGGGTTGAGTGCCATAGAGCATTGTTTTGGTATTCTGCTGTAGTCAAGGCAAATGATGTAGCCTGCCCATTGAAGCTAAATATATACATACATACATAGACACACATTTCTGAAACACAAAGAGGCTTTATGAAATCAATGAATAGTTACTTGAAGGTTGTTGTCTTCACTTGTTTGAATTCTTGTTCAGTTAATGGACAAGGTAATTTCGCTATGTCAGGATTTGGGGAACACTAGGAGAGAAAAGAAAAATTCATTAAAATGTACATATGTACAACTATTTAAAAAGACATTTATAACTTCACTTGATAATTATTGAGCAGCATCCTGATACCCAAAAGTTTGGGCTTAATGAAGATATTGGAACAGTCAGATTCAACACTGAACTCAAAGAGGAAAAAGCAAAAGCTCAACCTTTTAATTCTTACAAAAAGATCTTATGCTGATAGTTTTATTCATTTTGTTAAATTGTTTAACCTGCTTTGGGAACAATGCTTTACTAAGTAACGAAAGACTTTTTCCCCCACTTTTCTTCTCACTTAAAATAAGCATTTTTAGTTTTACCTCTTACAGAATGGAATGAAATTAGATTACTAAATTATCCCAAAGAAATACTCATTTAAGGAAAAAAATTAAAAAAAAATCTCAACATTCATTTTCTTTTGCCATTGATGCTAGGACAACTGCTCCATGTTTAGGTAGCATTTTCAAATCACAGGTTTCAAAATATTGAGTTGGGAAAGGTTAGTGTTTTCTGCAGTACATTTTTCAAATAAAATATCTGAAAAACTGTGTTGTTTGTTTTTATTTTCAAGCAATATTTAGTGACAGTAACATGGACATTAATTTTCAAAATTGAAATTTTCAAAAACATTTTCCCTTGCATTTAATTGATTAAAAAATAGTTGAGTTGACACTTCTTCCTTAAAAGAGTTTTACAAAGTTTGAAAGGAAAACTTATTACAGCAAAAAGTGACTTTTTTTTAGTAGACATTTGTAATAATATTTTACTTTATTGTATTTTTATCCTAAATGAAATAGTTAATTGACTGTTGAACTTTTGTAAGATAAATGGAGATCTTAGACATATATAAAGATAAAAAATCAAAGATAAAAGTGAATTTGCATTCTGAAAGTTTCAAATCAAATCTATTTATGTAAAAGAAAGAATTAACAGAAGTAAAAAAAAAATAATTTAAAAAGAAATACATTTTTTTTTAAAGACTTACATTCATGTTGGGCACTGGAGAATCCTTGCTCTGGAGCAAGAAGGCAACATAGGAAACTTGGTATATATCAGGGCGCTTTTCAGGATCCACTTCCAGCATATAAGCTGAAAAAAGAAAAGAAAAATGTAATTAATGAATACATTCAAAAATATCTACTACCAACATATCAATGTAAAAAAAAAAAAAAGAAAAAAAAAAGGATCTAATGCAAAATTGTTAAAATAATGACATCTGATCAGTTGCTGATCAAGTCCACAAATATTTGAAAAGTAATATTTGAGTCTTGAAAAATTGCTTATTTTAAACAGTAACATTAAAAAAAAAATAATAAAATGAACAAAATCAATTTCCTTCCAAAATAAAATCTTTTTTCTTATTTGACATCAATTGGGGTCTTCATTATGAAGAGCATTAAAAAAATTATTAGTCCATCGAAGAGATTGAAAAAAAAATTCTGATATTTAGTTATGTAGTCATACATTTTAAAGTGGCCAGGCAAACCACTTTTCCACATCCCAATCATAATACATAATTAGGAGTAAAACTTTGTAAAAATTGGATTAGAGAAAAATGTTTGGTTTAATTTGTTCACGTAAATAACCAGGGGCAGTTAACTCTAACAGTCGTTAACTTATCAAGGAAAGATAACTCCACAAACCTGCCGTAAAAATTTCAGTGTAAATCATTTTGAAAAAATCTCAAATCTTGTCGAATATTGAGGAAATCCCTAAACTAGTATGACTTAAATAAAATTAAAATTGATATCTCCAGATACAAAGTCATCTAGTTAGGTTCTTTTTGTGATATTCGTTCCTTGTTGCTATTTGTAGTTATTCGTAGTGGTGTATGAAGGGAAAGAGAGAAAGGCATATACAATACTTGTCAATATGTTTAACATGAGAAAAGTTTAAATTTGTAAATGTGGTAAAATAGAGATCTGTATTTATTTAATGTGGTTACTTTGTTGTTACACAACCTAGACATTGATTATTTACGCAGAAAGTAGAATTGGTAAGCCAAGTTCAAATTCCAGTCAATTCTGTTTTGTTCATTTCATGCCAATGCGCTTGGAAAATGTATGAATTCTTTCAGCTCGGAATTAAATAGTAGAGTAGACAGGACTCTCTTGCCTTGAGTGGCAGCCAGTCTAAGAGAAGGAAAACTGAATTCAAAACCTGAGGAGAGTTGTTTGGAGACTTTGCACACTGGGCACCATTTCTGTTATCAGTTCTGAAAAGTGTTGCCGATTCAACACTATATTCAAATCATCTGTCCAGGTAGTCTAGCAGTTCAGCCTTAAATTGATCAGTTGGGCTCTTATATGATGACATTGATGAGAATGTCCAAAATGTTATCAGTACATACTTTTATAGATTTTAGTTTGTTGAGTCTATAAAAATCAAAGTTATTTTTTGCAAGTTTATTTTTTCCACTCATGAAAACATTTTTAATTGTTTAAAATAAATTGTGCTTTCACCCTCATATAAAAATTATAACATATTTAGCCTAATATAATAGCTCAAGAATTTTGAATCCTAATTAATATCTATGCTTTCAAACTATTGTCAGTTTTGGAATTCATAAGAATTTGAGAGAAGTTACTTAAAACTATTTTAAATGTCATCAATACTTTTTGCTCCTTCAAAGTTTAAAAATTCTAACCACCTTTTTCTTCAATATCTGACAAATTGCTGAAGAAAATATTTTTGGAAAAGAATAGCAGATAACGTTAAAATTATGCAACAAAGATCATTGATAAGGTGGAGAAAAAAAATTTATATTCGTGACAGTTGTATCATTCAATAGTAATTATTTTAGTGTCATAGAAAATTACTAATACAAGGAAGTGTTAAAAACTTCACAACTTGATCCACTTCTCAAAATTTGACTAAATTACAAAAAACAAAAACTTTTTATTAAAAGGAAGGATTTCTTGGTCAGGCTAAGAACTTTTCATCATCATTCCCCACAACTTTGGATTTAGTAAAGAACACAGTTCTTCCTTATAAAGGATTAAAATAGTCATAAAGCATTCATCATGAAGAATTATGTGATAAACTTACCTATAAGAGAATGAAGTTCTTTTGAATACCTTGAATTGTCTGGGATAGTAAAGTTTCCACTTTGAATTGCTAAAGCACTTTCTCCAAAAGGCAATGAGAAAAAACACAGCCGATATAGTAGACATCCCAAAGCCTAAGCAAAAAAGGAAAAATAAGGAAAAGAGTTATCAGAAAAAATTGACAGATTGCTCTCAATTATCAGCAAAACAATGAGGGATGCATGAAAATATAATCAATTAAAGACTTCCTTATAAACAATGTTTACCAGTTTTGGTCTCTTATCAGTTGCCTACAATACTTTTTCATGCATTTTCTATTTTCCATGTATGAATTTAAACATAGTCCATGATTTTCTTGTAAGAAGCTTTGTTCTGCCCAAATCAAATCTTTATTTTGCATAGGTTAAATTTTGGCTTTTAATTATGAGATCCAGATGTTACATACACTTCCTTTCAGTCAACTCTGAATTTGATTTCTATTTATTCAACATTACACCAAGAAACTTACTGGTGCACAAATGTTTTTTAAATAAACCCTGAATATTAACATTCAAATACCTTGATTAGAGATCAAATGACCTTCAATTTTGATTACATAAGCCATAAAATGGTAGTTTACTAGTATATTGTCACCTGAAATATTGAAGAACTAATTCAAATTCTGATTTAAGTTTTTCAATATTGTTAGGATTCATTTATATTACATATATATTGATTAGAAATTGACTGAATCTCAATGTTAACATTTGATTTCAATGTTTGTTTATGTTAGACATGGAGTGCTAATGGAAGAGATTTTAAGGTAATTAAAACCTTCAGTTCTATTAATATTGTATGATTTAGGTTCAGTTACATCCTATATTTATTACTAATCCCCCAAAGAATACAGATTCCCTTTACATTTTTCATTGAATGGCTATATACCTTTATAAAAAGGTAACTTAACATCAGTTACTTAATTGAAAGAAATGCTGAAAAACGTTTAAATTAGTTTTGATTGAAACATCTGCAGAACTCAACATTTCAGGTGAAAGCATACTAGTAAACTACCTTTTCACTTTTATATAATTTCATTAGAGCCTGATTATACTTCACATTTTATTAATAACCTTTCATTTCAAAATGTAATTTAGGTTCAAATAATTACTTTCTTCCAGGCAACACATTTTGTGTCAGTTTTCATATTAAACTAAAACAAAACCTATCTTTAAATGCCATTCAATAATCAAAGAATTAATTTGAATTTTGAGTTAATTATAATGATATTTCCTTATCTGGTCTCATTTCATGAAAGTACACAGTAAAAGTAAACATGAAATTTTAATTATTAAGGAACTTTACTTTATATTAAAATTTAAAAACTGATACCATGTCATATATCTTACATATTAATCATGATTAGTGTATTGATTATAGAATCCAATCAGTTAACTTCATGGTAAAAAAAAAAATCTCCATAAGTTTGAATCTCATCAAAGGGTTGGGATACTGTTTCATATTTACATTATTTAACTGTCCTCATTTTTGTTGTTTTTATCACGTTTCAGCCATTGTGCCTTTTGGCCTTCCTCAAGTGCATATCAATCAGGGGATTCTGAACTGAACCCTTTATTTAATCTATAGGAGTAGACTGTTCTCATTCCACTGCTCATATCTAGTGATATTGTCTAGTTTTTAGTTGAGGTAATTTTGAATTGAACCCTTGATTTAATCTGTGGGGGGTAGATTGTTCTCGTTCTGCTATCCATGTCGAGAGAGGTTTCATCTTGTTCTTGTTTAGTACTGCTCAGTTACTGCTTGCTCTCTTTCCACCAGCCCAGTGATTGAACTGACAATGTCACCAAATTCATGAAACCAACACTTTCATTCACTAGGCCAGAGTTTCTCAACTGGTGTGCCCTGCTTCACTAATATGATCTGAAAGGTAGCCAGGTGTGCCTCAAGTTAACAAAAGAGTAATTTATGAATTATTTTTATATTTAAAAATAAATATTTATTTTTAAAGAGCTAGAGACACCAAGCACATGGCCAAGTCAAGTCTTGTCATTTGATATTTTAAACTGAATTTAAAATTTCTTAATTTTTAAAGGGGTGGATAATCCTTTCCCTTTTGCCTTCCTCGAGGGATTTAAATCCATCATTACTGGTCTCTCAAAAAAAAAAAAAAAAAAAAATCCCAGAATCTTGACAAATTCCTTTAAATGAAAACTTTACTGCTAATCATCTTTGGAGATGCTTAACCAAAATTTCATATTTGAAAGTTTTATGACTAATTTTTCCTTATTAAAATTTAAAGTGCACCGTGAAGTAAAAAAAAAAAAAAAGTTCAGAAACACTGCACTAGGCTAGTGAATAATAGGGCAATCCCGAGTCTAGAACTTGAAACCTTAAACCAAATTTGCCCATTGTCACTGCTTGTTATGCTTGACTGCATTCACTGAGGCTTCTTTTCTTTCTGCTGCTGAAGCCTTGTCATTTCTCTTTATTAAATTTATTTCTATGCTAGGACTACTATGGAGATCCACATAGCTTAGCATATGTGCTGATTACTTTAGACTTTTGACTCCAGTGTTCTGTCTTCATCAAAGATGAGGACAATAGTTTGAGAGTAAATAATGATATCTCTTCATTCTAGAAATTTGAATAGAAATTTTATTCTTTGTATTCGCTAGATTCTTGGGAGAAATGAAATAGTTGTATTTATGAGTTAGAAAAATTAAGTTGATATTTTGATTGTAAATTGACTTGTTTGGCTGAGGGTGTATAAATAATTGTCAGTTGAGCAAGATAGAAAGTCCAGTTTTTAGAGTCAAGTTGAATTAGTTGTGGCTCACACACAGTGGAAGAAAGTAGTCGTGATTCAAGTAACTACAAGTTACTTGTTACAGTTCTGAATGGATAAAAAAAATACATTCTCAGGAAACAAGTGGTGTTCAGTCCCTACCAGAAATAGTTCATTGCAATGTTCTCTACATTATAACATTTGGCAAATTAAAGAACAAAGTAACATAAAACAATTAACATCAAACCTATAAAGCAGATATCTATCTGCATGCCCACTCAAGCAGGATGTGGCACAAGGCTAACTTCAAGTTGGAGTTCCATGTGAGCATATCACTAAGGACAAAAATTGCTCAAAACCTTTCAGCATTTCCTCTTCTGAGAATACCTTAGGTGCTAGGGATTAAATTTAGACACCTCTTGAAGGTGAGGTATTTTCAAAGACATTACACTTAAATTTAACCTTGATGTGGTACAGGTTGAGTCAGGTAAGTATGTGCTAATAAATAAAAGAAATCTGAAAATTAGTGTTAATATCAAGCCTCAACAAGAGAATTAGTTGAGATTTTTCTTCTATTTGTAAGAACTTACCCAAATGTCTGATTTTGTTGTTATAGTTTTGCCACCATAGAGGTCAACCATTTCAGGGGCTCGATATGGAAGTGTAGTGTACCTGGAAAAGGAGAAAAAAAAATTACTCATACACATTTAAAAAAAAAAAAAAAGAAAAAAAAAAGGGCTGTGATTCACATTAGAGACAAAGTGAGATTTCCCTGAAACTTTTTTAAAAATTTTTTACTATCAATTAAATCTGAAACATGCAATAGATTATGAAATTTATTATAAACTAATGAAGAAATGACTATCCTTATTTAGTAATGATCTAGTAACAATCAAAAAACAAAAAAGCATTCCAATAACAAATACTGAAAATTATTTCTAGATTAATCATTTTTTATGCCTTAGTCTTGAACTCTTGGATAAGCCTTATTTGTCAAGCACTTATAGACTCCTCCTCTACTTGACCTCAGTTTTCTGTAATAATTCACTGAAATATGTAAGATCTAACATTTCTTATTTTGCTTACATATTCTGTAAAATGAACTGATATAATAAAAATGTCTACACCCATGTTAATTTTACCCTCACCATATGATCAGCACTTTTTTTTAAGTAGGTTATTTTCTTTTCAACTTATTGGTGAAATAGTGCAATGGTTGCTCATGACATATCAAATGCAATGATCAGGTTACTT